>VXBU01013555.1:252080-271263 GCA_013400315.1 Bombycilla garrulus | reverse complement strand
AAAAAGGGGGGTTTTAATCACATGAAAGGAATCTCCCATCTTTTAAAATCCATGTGATGTAGTGAGGATAAAGCTCCAGGGATAGCAGTGCAGCAGCAGAGGGACTCTCACCCAGCTGCAGCCCCACCAGGGTTGGCTGGGAGGTGACACAGGGCAGGGAGGGAAAAAAAACAACAAAAACCACTTTATGTCACTCTGCCACTGATAAAAAGTGTTAGTGGAGAAAGCACAATTCAGGCCCCCACGGTAAAGCTGTTTGCAGATGAGGTGAGGTCAGGTAAGGAAAACCAGGGGGACTCTGTCAAAGCAGATGTCACACACAGCAACGTTCACTTCTACCCCTTCTCACACCTGCCTCTCCCACTACTTTTCCTTGGCTGTTTTTTCTGGTTTGCCTATTTCTCCCAGACAGAAGTACGGTGAAATCGACAAGCTGGTGCCCAAAACCAAAATGGGACCAACAAGAAAAGAAACAGCAATGAGATTCCTTTCTCTCAGCAGTGCAGAGTCGTGCACGTTGCAGAGATCTGCCAGGAGCTGCTCTTCCCACCTTTGTAAGGGCCCGAGCAGCGCCTGATGCCACATCTGTGACAGCCAGGCTACAGGAAAGTTTTCTGTCACTGAAAACAGCTCCATTTTCCTGAGCTGTGTAGTGTGCAGGCTGCTGCTGCTGAGAGCTGAACACTCCAGAGCAAGCAGGCAGGAGCAGAAGTTCGCATTTCCCAACAACTTCCTGGATATTTTACAATTGCTTCCCCTCAGGAAGCTGATTCAGTCTTTGCAGCTCCAACACCAACAATTCTTGTTGAGAGGCAAGTTGTCCAAGAATACTTAAAAGCACATTCCTACAGCACACACAGACCCATTCCTGGCTCCCTAACAATGGGTTTTTCTTTTGGCCAAACCTCTCACTCAAGGAGGAGAAAAGGAATGAATTGGCCAGGTACTGCGCAATGTCTCGGGCTTTTTTTGATTTGTCTGCAAGCAGCAGGGCGCCAGATCACAAATGGAAAAGCAGGCTGGGGAACAAGTCTGAAAGGAGAAAGGTAATATGGAATAAATCACCACAGTCATTCTGGGGAGAAGTATTTCCTTCAGGACACATTTAACCTGATGCTTCATGTTCCAAAGCCCTGTTTTTCCCCCATCTTCAAGTCCAAAACAGCCATGTGTCTGCACATGTAATAGACCTTTCTTGTTTTGTTTTTACATAACACGATTTTACCTGGAACTGATCTTGCTGCATAATGTGTCAGTTGCTTACTGAAATTCCATCAGACTTCTTTTCCACACAAGTGCTACACCTAAAGTAAAACAATTAGATCACCAGGACTTCAAAGCAAGGATTTCACAGGTGGTGGCCTTTCAGTGCTTAGTCAGACTCAAGAATTGATCTATTTGGATCGATCTGTTAATCCTGTTACTTTGAAAAAAAACAAGAAAACAGTTTTATTGGGTCATCCCATCCTCTGTTCTAAAAATCATCACTCTGTTATTACTCCCCCTCAAAGCCAAGCTGATAATTTTCAAGATGATGACCCATAATGACGGCACCAACCCTTAATCTTTGGAGCGAGAAAGATATTTTATGTACATCAGACTGCTTAAAACCCATCTGCACTACTTTTCACATGTTATTACATTCAAAGGAAATATTTATGACATAAAATTACTTAATACCAGCGTCAAGCTGCTTTTCTGGAGAATTAACTGGAATGCTGTAAACACAGGGAAAGTTGTTTGGGTGTTGTTTGAGCCTTTTTAAACAGCACACATGAAAGGCTCCTGACTCCCCGTTTTGCCGTGTTGTGCAGATTTGAGACGTGCTGAACAAAAGCCTCTCTGGTTGGGAGCTGCAGAGCTTTGATGGCGAGGTGCTGTCATCTCCACTTCCCACACGCTCTTCTCTCCCAGACTCGAGCAGAAGACACAGTTGCCCCGATTTTCCTGCTCCTGATGAATATTTTAAGGTTGCATGAAATACCCACTGAACTTTCCTCACAGTAGCATAAAGCCTGATGACTGTCAGAATCCCGCTACTACTTAAACTCAACTGCCAGTGCTTATCCAGAGACTTCCCCCTCCTATTCATATCAATTTCTTTTAAATGTCAGGCTTGTACTGCCAGAATATTTAGTTATGCATTAATATAAATGTTGACTTTAAAGCAGGCTCAACTTTAAATATTTAGCTTTTATTTTTTTAAAAAATCAGCTATAAATGATAGCCTGTGTTTAAATAATATTTTAACTACTTGGCCAGTAAGTATTCAGATAAGATTAAACAAAATTTCCAGGAGCTAATGGGTCAGGAATTGCTCGAAAATGACATTTTGTAAAATGGGAGAACAGTGATAATTTCTAATAATTTTTATCCAACTTGTTCTTGGCAACCAAATCCACAAGTGAGAGACATCATGATTAGAAGTCTTTCTTCCAGCAAAAATAACTAAGAGCTGTTCTGCCACGGATGTTACCCGACCCCGGTCTCCTTTGGGTGTTTATCAGTTTGATTAACTCAGCCGCAGGATGAAGGCTGCTTATCACCTTCGTTAAGGAGCTTTGAAGATGTCAAGTGCTGCAACCCGCGGGAGTTCAGAGGAAGAAGATTATCCTCTAGCCCCATGTCTGAATAATTCTACTGTGGTGGTTTCACCAGCACCTTCAACAAATTCTCTTTGGTGAACCGTGGAGAGCGGGAGGACTCTGCTAAATCAGCGTTAGGAAGGACACACGCTATCTCAACATCCTAGCTGGAATTGTGAACCACAGAGGCACTGACTGAGACAGATTCCTGTTCTCTGCTCCAAATAACCCCAGCACAAACCTCAGTGCAGCTGCCACAGGAACAAGCACACTGAATGTCCCTGGAGCACAGACAGGAGCACCCACGATGAGATGAACAGAAAAAGCTGGGCCCAAGCTCTGTGCCCAGAGCTCTCAACGTTAAACAGATTAATGGAAACTCCCAAAGTTGCACCAGAAGCCTGCAAGTGGCTGAGTGGGGAGCAGAGGGAACATTAGTGCCAAGGCTCAGTAATTGATTGGGTCTGCTTGCACGCTCTATCTTTCCCCTCAAACTACATTTTCCCTGCATATGGTTTCTCTTTCTGCCACTTTTAAAGTGATTTATTCCTTCAGAAGGAGAATTAGGTCTTATTTTGATCAAATATTTAGGACCTTTTAGACATTAAAAGCCACAGATTACAAAGAAGGAAGGGTCAAAACAGTAAAGTCAGATTAAAATTGCAGATAAGCCACAAATATTGAAGTCAGGAATGAACAAACAACTAGCAAAACAAGATTCAAAGAACTAAGAGGCTTATCCACCCTCCCTGCAACGTCTGGCTCCTTACTGCTAAATGACTGCTACTGAGATCTTCCCCACACAGGAACTGATGAAAGGGGTCTGAATATAGGTCAGCGAAAGCCTTTCAGATCCAACTACAGACACTAATTAGATCACTTTCAGTTATTAAAAAAAAAAAGAGAAAAGGAAAAAAACCTCCAAAACAAAGGTTTTACTGCTCAAAACGTTCAGAATTTCTCTTTTTTCTTGTCTCTAATTGGCAGTGGCCTTTGGTTTCGAAGCAGCTGGTTGCTGCCCCAGCTCTGAAATTATCACCAGCACACACCAAACGCAGCAGTGACCACACTGAGGAAGAACCTCCAGCAAAATTAAGGCTCAACAGCATCTGCAGCGATTCACAAAGACATGGGGGGGTCTTTAAATATGTTTTCAAGATATTAAAGAATTCTTCAGTTTTATAAGAGAACACTGACTGTTTTGTTTTACACTGCCAAAACCCACAAGGCAAAAAAAAAAAAAAAAATCCGACTGTTTTTTCCCCCTGAAGTATACAGTATAGCTCAGTTCATACAGGGCTCCTTGTACCAGCTTGTTTATGCCTCCTCTCCTGTGAAACAAGCCTTTATGTCTCCATAGTGGAAAAACCCACTGGTTTATATCCTTCTTGAGATGTATGCAGCCAATTAAATTGTAAAGTAATACCTGTTTCAAAGTCTAACTCAAAGAAACGATACATTCCTGGACTGGGACCAGAGCCAAGGAGGTCACCTTACACCCCGCAGTCACGTGGGAACACTCGGCTTTTGGAATCTGCTATTTTGATTTCCACGCAAAATAAAATTGGGGGATTGAAAGGATGAAATGTTGTGTATTCTCTGCGCACAAACTGCGCTCGTTTCTCAAGTGATAAAGTTAATATTCCAAGGAACAAGAAAAGACAGTTCAAGAGTTCAGAGTGATTTCAAGCCATTCAGAAAGACTCAGGGAAGTGACAATTGCTGGTAGCTCCGCACTTTCCAGAACAATTTTAGTGATGAATAAACTATTATGTGACCAGACTATATGCATAAGAATGGTATAATGTGCACAAAACAACAGTGCACCAACACATTACAATAAAATCCACTTGTCGGAGTAACAAGCCAAGTCGATTTCCTCCCATATGAGAACGGTGATGAAAAGACTGACATTTTAATTTCCAGTTTTGTGCAAAACAAACAGCAGAACAAGCCCAAGAACAGCAACTGGAGACAGGCTGCACCCCACCAGGTGAGCTCACCTGGGCCACCCCAGAGCGACAGACAAGTCTGGTTTTCAAACTGGTTTGATCTGAGTCTTGGAGCTAATGTTAGGGTTTATTCCAAATTTAACAGCACAAATGTGTACGCACGGTATCTTCTATCTCTACCTGATGCCATTTAAAGAAGGACCCTGAAGTTCCAATGCCATGGAGATTTTTGGATGGGTAACAGAAGTCCAGCAAATGTACCAAAACAAGGACATAGATATTTTTGTGACATGTGTCTGACAGAAGCTGCCGAGTCAAATTCACAGGTTGTTTTCTTCTAAGTTAGTGAACATAATTACAGAGTTTTCTGTGGCACTTTCAAGACACGAGGCAGTTTGCTGTGCCATATTCCCACAAACCTCCTGCTTTAATATATTAAAAACTAGATTGCCTAGCCCACATGAAAAATCCTTGCAATGACTATATATTTAATAAGTTTAATTCCTTTGTCAGATCTGTACCGTGCCACAAAACTAATACCCACATACAAGACATTTTTGTACCTGTTTCTCATCATAATGTCCTGAGAACGCAGGAAAGCTAGAGACAGAATGCAGTGTTAAAATCAATTTTTGGCACATAAAAAAATAATTCTGTATATTGATTAGCTACTCAAAGAATTGACTTAATATTGGCATCATTAACATCTAACAGTGAGATTCAGAACACTCTTCAAGCAAAGGCTACATCCAAGAGCTACAACACTGAGTAAGGGCTGGATAAACAACATCAAGCATAAGCAGCTACATTTCCTTGTATCTTGTGCATAGCTCAGCAATCTGCAATGTTTCAGAATAATACTGCAACTGTTTACCCTCAGAAATATAAAAAATTACTTGATGCAAGTCGTGTGTGAAATCAATTCTGTTGACTAAAATATAATTGGGACATATTTACATCTTCAAGGCTTTTCTGCATTTGACTTTGGGGTAACAAAACCCACTTAGCTCCTGTAGTGTATGTTTTCTCCCCAAACATGGAAGAATCATGATTTATTTCTCTGTATACATCTACAAAACAGCTTTTCCCTCGCACACGTTTCCAGTGCAAGCGTGCGTTAAGAACAATAACCACGTAGAAAAGCTGCCACAATGGATTGGGAAAGGCTTTGTCTTTGACAGCCACGCTGGAAGCAGCAGTTTGAGTTCTGAGTCTTTGCAGAATTCACCAGCCTGAAAACTTGTGGCTGTGGTGTTCCCACCATCCAGGGCCGGCAGAGCAGGGCAAGAGCGGCTGCAGGTGAAGGATGCGATCGCGTTCCTTTGTGCCCAGCGCTACAGGAAGCAAAGCAAGCTGCAGGAATCATCCTCGGCTCTCCCCGCCGCGGGTTCAGGTGATTCCTCCTCCTCCTCCTGCCGGCAAGGACAAGGTGCCGGGCTCCGGCCGCGCTTCCCAGGGCGGGAGCAGCTCCCGGCACGGCTGCAGCCCGCTCCGCTGATGGGCAGCAGCTCTCCCCAGCCCCCTGCGGCGGCCTCAGACATTCCTCTGCTCTGTCAGGCAATGAAAATATCCCCGAGAGGATTAGAGCGGCCCTCGGGAACACAGCGGCTCCGCACATCCCCAACCCACGAAAGGCACCGACGGCTTGGGGGGGGGTCACGATACCGGGAGTGACCTTCAATTACAGCCGCTAACCGTGGGGGTTGAGCCTCTGACAAATTAAGACCTCTAAAAATTCACATTCTTGCGGGATGCAGCCGGCGTTTAGAAGCGTTCGTTAAGGAGGGCAGACTCCTGCTCTGGCACTTACACTAAGGGAAAAAAACCGCGAGAACAAGCAAAATTAGAAAGCAAAACATCTCGTCCTATTTCCATCCCGGGCACAGGCACGGCCAGCTACTCTATTCTTCTTCTATTCAACTTCATACAGAGTGGTCAAGGGTTAAAGTGCTTTAAAAAAAAAATTAAGAAAGGAAAAGCATTTTTCTACAATGAGGAACACTTGAGAAAGGCTCCAAGCACCAGGCTAACAAAGGAAACGGTCCTGAAAAAGGAGGCCCTCGCTACAGCATTCAGGTTAGGATTTTGCATTCACCTCCTTTGCCAAGCAAATACATTTAAATAAAATTATTCAATTCCAGTGTGGCTTCCAGGCCACATTAAGGCGGTAACAGTCTCCTTAATTATACTCCTTTTCACATCTTTAAAAATCTTTCCAGTGTTTACTTGAAAAGCTAATTGCTGATAGCTAGAAGGAGCACACATGTGATCCTTAACAATTCTGGGGTGGAGGGAGAGTACTGTCCAGTTCTCAGGAGCCCTACAGCTCCAACATCCTCCCAGAGCCCCATGGATGAACAGCCACACACAAAACCTGGAGAAAAGGAGGCTCGGGGGCACCTTACTGCCCTTGAAAACTCCCTGACAGGAGGGCAGAGCGAGGGAACACAGGGAAACAGCCTCCAGCTGCCCCGGGGGAGGTTTAGGGTGGATATCAGGGAAAATCCCTTCACTTAAGGGCTTGTCTGGCCCTGTGGATGTGGCACTTGGGGACACGGGTCCCTGGTGGCCTTGGCAGTGCTGGGGGAACGCTGGACTCAGCAATCATGAATGACTTTTCACAAACAATTCCATGACTGTGTGTACACCATCCATCTCATCCACCTTCCCAAAGACACTGTGGGATGCAAAGGGATACACAGGATTTTTCCTGGGTTGAAAAAAGCCACCAGAGCACAGATCTAGACAGAGAATTTCTAATTAAAACTCCAACATGGCCTTTAACTACAAGTTAAAAGTTTACAGTTTCCTAATTGCTATTTAAGTTCAGCTTGTGGATGACACGAGATGTCCACATTCCAGAAGTACACTCGATGAAAAATCTTTATTTTTGTACTCCAAAAATCAAGAAGCAATTTCAGAAAGATCTCACATGCTGTTACAGTCACGCTCAAAACCATCTCCAAGTTATGAGCACAGCTTCTCAAGAATTTACAAGCTTGAAGTGACTGTCCTATTGACCAGAGCAGTTTACATTTTCTGTGTTGAGATCACCAAATTTCTACTTTTAAGCCAAGTACAGATTTCACAGACAGTTCTAATCAGGCTTCCATGAGAAACATTTTTTATTGATAGTTTTCTGTTTGAAAGTGCAAAAACAGATGTAAAAGAGAGAAATTAAATCAGGTCCAGTTCTGTCTTTACAGAGATTACAAAGTTAGACACAGGGATGAGAGAGCCACAGCAATTAAATACATATCACAGAAACATTTCTAATTTTAACAAAAATTTGAAATCCAAGTTAGCAGTAACTTGGAAGGCGAAGTCTGAGGAAAGGCACTGCAGGGTTTACCCGGAGGGGAGGGAGGAGCTGAGCTAAAAGCAGCAGCAGCCACCTCCCCCAGAACGGTTTATTAAAACAAGAACCCCAGCATCAAAGCACACGATAAATAATTAACGTGCAATGCCTTTGTGATAAGGTACTGAACTTGAGCTTTCTCCTAAGGTAAATGATTTGTAAATGCAAATTTGTCCAGCTGCTCCTTTCCTGCATCAAAAGCCTGCTCAAAGATAGCATTTATGAGCTATTTTTGCCAAATATTTACAACCATCTTAATCAGGTTTTGAGTCACGTGTGTGCTCGTTGGTATACAAAAATGCAGGGCAGTTACATAAGCTAAAGCGTTTGGGGGGTTTAAAAGTTGTTTCTTGCCTACTGATCTATTCAAGCTCGCTCTTTAATTACCCCACCTTGTTCACAGTGAGCAGTAACACACCTGCAGAGACCATGCCAGTTACATCCCTCAATCCATCTTTCCCTTCACATGCAGATCAGAAGGCTTGGAAATATTACATTTTTTTTTTTATTCTAAAAGCATTTAGGAAATGGCACCTCAAAAATGAAATTACATCTGCACAGCCACCACTGAAGGCTGTGTTACAGCCTTGGAAGGGTACAGAAGCAATTATAGCAGGAGCATGGATGCTCCTGATTCCAGCTGCTGTAAGTCTGCACAAATGTAACTTATTATCATTAAAGGCTGAAGAATGAATTAAATGTGGCTCTGCTTTTACAGTGATACCCAGTTTGGTCAGCATCTAACACCTGCCTATCAATCTCTAGGAAAACTGCCTGAAGAGGAATTTTCCAGGCAATAAAGCAAACGGTGTTCTTGTTAGCAGAATTCCAAAGCTCTGCCTAAAAAGCTGTAACAAGCTTCCAGAACACAGAAATATTCCTGCTCCTTTGCAGAGGATGGGTCATGGCTCCTTACCCACACAGCCCTGGACAGCCTGAAAGAAGATGAAATCCCGTTTCTGAAACCACTTATGAGATAGTTTTAACAAAACCAGCAGCAACATCCAGGACAGTTCCCTGGCTATGAGGGAACAGACTGGCCCCATCCCACCAGTACCTGAAACATGAAAGGTACTTAAAACTTTTTAACATAAAACCACTTCTAGGTTTTGTTGCATGGCAAGAGTCACACAAGTAAATTTTCAGGCTTTGGGTTAGGGATATAAAGCATCAACTCAACTCAACCCACCATCCCCTTACTGCATAAGTTACAAGAAATTAGATGCCAGGAACATTGGTAGTTCACTGAATGTGCTGTGATTTCATGTTCAGTTCACTGATCAATGCAGCTTTGCATCCCAAGGGAATCACTGTCGAGAGGGGCACTGAATCCAGCTTTGCATTTGGTAATGATTCCACAAGGCTCCCAGTACCACCAGTAGCTGTGAGGCACAACCTACAAAGGCCAGTTATTATTTTCTTTTTTAAATGAAGACCATCACCTCCAGTTATCATGCACACACACAATAACCAATAGTCCTTCAGCACACAAGCTAAGAATGATAAAGTTACTCACATGACAGGAGCTAAATTAGATTTAAGCAATCAATATGCTCCATATATTAATCTGTAATAACAGAAACAAGCACTTGATAACCTTTCAAAGCCTTCTGCAGAAACAAGAATGTCTTGAACAGGCTAAACTTGGAGAAAATGTTTCTTAAATATCACACGAGACTAAAGTAAAGGATAAAAATCTATTTATTACAGGTCCTTATTTTAATAAATCCGTAAAGGACATGCTTGAAAATGTTAAAATCATAAAGTCTGCCCAGGACGAACGTGAAAGCAAAGATGAAACCCCAAAGCATAGGTTCAAGCTCTGCCACAGAGCCCTGAGCAGTGGTGCCTCCACAGGAAGTTCCAGAGTGAACAACAAACAGCACAAACCAAACTGCACACAGAGATCAGATGTAGCACAGATATATTTTCAGCTCCTGTGAATGCTGCCTTTTTCCATTTAGACTGATTTCCTCAGTGAAATGAAAAACTGGCAACAACAGCAAGGAAAACAACTGGAAAACGTTACTTTAGAAAACCAGCACTTCAGATTTGGGGCTGTTAATGCTGCTACCATGAGCACATGAGATTCCATCTGAACACGGAAAGCCTTTACCTAGCACTACCCAGAATGTGGAACGTATTGGATCCTGCTTTGGGGGCATGATTCTCCTGTTTCCACATTCAGAGGTCAAGTCTCTCCTCCAAAAGTCTCAGATATGAAATACAAAAACCTCCATTCACATGCTGTGATGTTGCCTTGCAGATTCTGGCCCCTCAGTTTGGAGCAGACCTATAATATTTACATCACCTACAAGAAATCCTATGTATCTGCACTCACAAACATATTGAAAGGGGAAGAACACGATTTTACACTCAGTGGAACTGCTGAGGTTCTCCAGTTGTGCCAACAGGACACCCCATTTTCTGCAGCTATGGTTTGTGTGGGTTTTCTTTCATCCACATCTCCAAAAAGTTACACTAAACCACAACACAAGCTGGTTACCAAATCACTGCAGGTATCTCAACCATCTCTTATCTCATACTATCCGGGTATTTTTCAAAACCTACCATAACTTCAAATAAAGAGATAAGGAAAAAGAATCCATAGCAACAAACAAACTACAGAACCTAAAATTAAGGCTCTGAAGACCTGAAGTAGGTATGAGCAAACAAGAGCATTCGAAGATTTGGATAAATAAGCTATTTTACACTTCAAACAGAAGACGAGCCTTGTCAGATTCCAGAAAAAGAAGCAACTTGGGAAAAAAGATGGAGGAGGGCTGTCCTACCCAAAATTTGTGGTGCACTCTCTAAGAGCTCTTAATGCTAATGAAAATAGCATCACATAAAATGCATTAAATTTGCTGTTACAAGTAAGACCAGACTGCTGTGATTCCAGGTGGAATCCCTGGGACTGTCTGTCCCTTCACTGCACCCTTACAGGGGTTGGCAGAGGTGGCTCTAGCGGCCCTGTGATTTCTACCTCTGCATTACCAATATTTCCTTCAGTAAAAAGGGGTAACCAAGACATTTCAAAACACTTTGTCCCTTAACTGCTCTGCAGAACCACCAAGAACATAGCAAAACAGACCACAGTGCAGGCAGGGAGCAATTTTCCACCTCCTGAGCTACATTCCCTGAGCACCCTCAGCCTCCCAGGACGTGCAAACCCCAGCACTTCATTTCCACGTCCATTTTTCCCTGAGAAAAACTGAGCAATGCCGTACTGAGCCTTTCAATTGGCTGGCATTCTCTCTCAGGAGGGGCTGGTCTGGCTGTCAGGAGTGCTCCCCATGTCCCTTCACAACTATTTTGTCACACCTTATGAGATCTAACCTCTTCTTCCACTCCCAAGCAGGTTTCTGTGAAGTGCTGTCCTCCCAGGATTTCATTATTGATACAGGGATGATTGTCAAAGTCCAGGCCCCAGAAAGCTACAGTACAGCTGTTAAAAATGATACACTACACAAGACAAGCATCATTAATCGAGGTTCCCTCTGGACTTCTGCAAGTGAGTGTACTCCAAGCTGTCAGGTCTCCATCCTTTTCTGAAACCACAACCTGTTGGGCAGTTTTGCATTTTTTTTCCTCAAGGCTAAGTATTTTAAGATGAAACCTGTAGCTTTATTCCCACTTCAGAACCAGACAAACAAATGAAATTTCAGCGTGGGAAAAAAAGTTACAGACCAAAGCAGTAATTAAAGCTGACCTGAGAATTCGTTAGCAAACTGAAAATGAACTTGTATGAAACATTTGTTTTTCAATGAATTTGCTAATAAACAGTGCACACTTTCTGAGAAAGTTTCAGCCTACAGACCTGGAATCTATACAGACAATATTAAAGACTAAAATGGTGACATGAGACACACAACGTTAGTTTGCTCACAGTGCTTTTCATACTCCAATTCTGTGCCAATCCCTACCCCCACCAGAAAAGCAGGCTGGCTTCCTGGTGGCAGCGTTCCCTGTGCCCGTGTCACCCTCTCCCTTCTGCCAGCACGAGTACTGATGCAGGCAGAAGAGCAGGGACCTGATCCAACTCTCTCCATCCTCCACAAACACTTGGGAAAGCCAATGGAAGGGCACAGCACCCCTCACTGCAGCGGCACCGCCAGCTTGAAACACTGAAACTAAACGCAAAACAGGATTAACACTTGGCTACGACTTCATCTCGGCTGTGCTTCCTATCTGCCCAAGCACATTTCTAATGGAAGATCCACAAATCGATAACGAAATACCCAGATTTTCTGCAAGGTGAGCACTGACAGCCCACCACTAACAATTCCAATCCCAACGGCAGTGGAGCGTACTACAAACTGCTGAGGTGTCCTACCACAGCAAAAAAATGTCTCTGGATGCAGTTTTCCTTTCTTTCCAGTTTTTTATACTTACTTCTTTGCCTGTTTTCAAACAGGAACATTTGGCTTTATAAATCACTTTTGGAAATATTTCATCATCTTGTTAACACCCAGCTTTCCTCTCTGCTATGCACAAAACTACAACAGCCATAATTTCAAGCACTTCTTCAGTTATTTAAAAGACATGTGGGTGTGGCACTTGGGGACATGGTTTAGTGGTGGACTGGGCACTGCTGGGGAAGTGACTGGACTCGATCTGGGAGGGCTTTTCCAACCTAAATGATTCCACAATTCTTCAAATATATTTTTAAAGCAATGTAACCTCTCTTAATATTTTGAAGACACGTTAGATTCCACTTCTCAATTTTAGGAGTCGTGACAGGTCTAATGACTTAAATGACTTTTGGCAGGCTGTTCTACTTTTAGAAGGAATATCCAAACAGCTCTATTTGTGGCTCTCCCTTCCTCACTACAGTTACATTATAAGGTTTCAATGCACGAACCACAGAGCTGTGTTAAGATGAGATGTTCAGGCTCATTAACTGCAGAGGAAAGCCAAGAGAGATGAAGCTTATACAGGGCTTGACTCCATCTCAGCCCAAGTGGAAGCAAACTGTGGGACAATTACACTGAGAACTGGGGGATGAAAAAAAACCTGGAAGCTGCCTCCAAGTGCTCAAGTCTGTTTGTGATGGCAGTAACACAAAGGTGGCTCTGCCAAAAGGAAGATGAAAGAGGAAGAAACGGGACCAACACAATCAGAGCTGGAGCTTTTACTTCCCAGACAATGTAGGGAGCAGAGCTCAGTTATAAATACACAGTCTAAAATATAGAAAGATACTGTATCTATTCATAGTGTCATATAAACATGAAGACAAACTGAGATTTACCATGGCTCAAAATATCATCATAAAGTACACAGTAAATAAAGTAAAACTTCCACAGGAAAGCACTCATTAAATAGCTGGGAACTCCATGCAGAACATGAAATAAATGGAAGCTGTAGAGAAGCACAATATCTCTTCAAAACCATATAAAGTGTAATTTAAGTATGTCAACAGGCAAGAAACAGCAGCTGAGCTCACACTGGTTCAGCCCTCAGCCTGCTGAATGCCCAGCACACAGCGTGCTCTGTGCTGTCACCCCGAGGTCAGCAGCAGCACTGGACACATGTCACCAGAATTAAAAACACATCAAACAAGATAAATTCATCAAAGTATCGTAATAATAACGACAGACAACTCTGCTGGCTACTGACACATGCTCTGACCCAGTGTCACAATACCTGACAGCTTCAAGACATCCAAGACAGGCATCAGACAAAAACAAAGGTAAAATATATTTGGACTCCATATATATGAGCTAGAATTAAAACCTCTCGTAAGTTACCCAAACTTCCAAGCCAAAAAGAAAGTTTACAAATCCATAAACAGATGGCAAAGTCCAACAGAGCTATACTGATGAAGCACTGAAACCAAAGGATATCAAGTACATAGGTGCCTAGTAGGAGAGACAAAGTGAAATGTTAAGGGATCAGCAGACAGAAGTACAAAAACGTGGGGTTTTAAGGTAATAGTAAACCAAAACATAATAAAAACACAGTAGGATTCATGCCCATATACATTTATACAATAAAAAATTAAAATCTGATCTAACTACAAAAGACAGTAGTGCACAAATTCTTTCAGGAGACAGATGAATTAGTGGGTGATTTCATCACAAAACAGCTTTTCCTCTTTTAAAGCTCTCCAGACAAAACGGTATTAGTAGAGGATACAAAAAATTATCTCCAAGTGGCCATGCTTTGATGAGGCCCAAAAGAACTGAATCATCAAAATCCACACCATCAACAACATCCATCATATGAGCCAAAACCTCTGCAATGCACTAAGGAAAAGAAGATCAATGGAATAAAATGTGCAAATGAAGAAATTCAGGCTATGCAGAACATTTGAATTTCTTCAGTGGTAACCAGCACCAAGGCAGCTGCACAAACAGCTCCACAGTGAAGAAAATTCACAGCTAACATATGCAGAACACCACATTCTGAGGAGGAAAAAGCTCTCTCTGTTGTACAATTCACTGTTTCTAAATCAACTTAAAATAAGATTTTTCACTATGAAAACTAGAATGTCAGAGGAATTGGGAAAAAAAACCTTGTTACATGACTAAATGACCAGTACATTCCTTCCCAAAAATGCCATACTCAGTCCTGGTCATATTACAACAGCAAACCCAAAGCTGAACCAGGGAAGTTCAGAGACTGGCAATGAGAATCAGTGATGACATAAAAAAAATACCTAAGATTATCTATTTGGACCCCAGTGAATTCCCAAGGTGGGCAGTCCTGTCTGAACAGCACTTTTAGGGCTTTAACTGTAATTTTTTTCCTACTAATACACACGATCACAAAATATTCAGAAGCAACAAGTGGAGTGGTAAGTTTAGTGCTGATGTAAAAAAAAAAAAAATTCCTTGAGAGTAATTTATTACTTTTCATTAAAATTAGACCTCTTTTTGCACAAATCAAACAGCTTGTGGTTGTTGCACACTCCAGGGAATTACCCAAAATCCCAAGAAAATTTCACAGCAGAACATTCCAATTCATTCACTGCCTTCAGTAAGGGCAGCTTTAATGAGGAAAAAAAATATTTTAACTGATGCAAAAAGAATTTATCATAAATTGATAGTCTGCTTATTTTGTAAAATTAAGATGCTCCTCTGCATGAATATTAAATGGTAAAAACCTTGGAAATTAAAGCACCTAATAGACCACATAAAGCAGGCTTTCAGTTTTCCTACCAAACCCTGCAACTGTACACACACAAATCAGGCTTATCTATTTATATGGAATTAATCAGGATTACCACTTTCATCTTGGCAATTTCACTGGAGGACGAAATCAATAGCAGCCAATCAGTAAAATATGACTGTTTCCACTGTGCTGAGGCGTTTTCTCTATTAAGAACTGTTCTGACTTTTTAAAAAATCAATAGCCTCAGGCATTATGATTCAATATTGGAGGCCCAGGGCTGTATTCCAGCAGCACCCAGTGTCCGAGGCAGCTCTCCCCTGGCACAGGAGAGCAAACACAGGTCTGTGCCTCCACAGCCATCGAGCCTCTGGAGCTCTCAGGGGCTGAACACCTAATCCACAACCCTCAGAGGAAGATAAAAAACCCTTCTGGATCCAGCAGGGAAGCTGCAATCTGGGCCCTACAAACCAGTTGAACAGCAGTGGAGTTTCCCTTCCACCAAGTGACATCTCAATATTAGCACAGATTCCTTACAGGAAACCAGCACTAATTAGTTACAAAAAACAACTCCAGTTATACCTGCAAAGTGCAACTTTGAACATCCTGCATCTATAAAACCACTGCATGTTTAGAAAAATTGGCTACAAATGCTGGCACACATTTTACACACCAAATTATCTCCATGAAACTGGTGATAATAATAAAATTCACCTTGAAACCCCCCGTGACGCTCAGGCTGATGTTGCCCAAGTTAAATGTTTTTATAGCTTGAAAGCAAAACTTAAGCAGAATATTGCACTGCTCCTTGTGTCGTTTTTCTTAAACTCCCACTTCATTTCCTCAGTCATTTATTCTCACTCTCCTTCTCTTGGCCATGCAACAAACTCCAGTGAGGTGCCTACAGAGTCTTCAGACTTCTCTGACAATCTCTGGGTGAAGGTTAACCTCGTGTAAATCACAAGGGCATTTTATCATCAGGAACAACCAAATACTCATATGTGTATAAGGAAATATCTACCATATGTAACTTCCTTACTCACACTGATAAGTTAGCACGAGGTAACTAAGCCACACTTTTTTTTTATGACACTTTTTGTTTGTTGCTTTTCACTGTGATGAACACTAGGCACAGGTGTGTACACACCTGACAAGGTGGAAACTGAAGTGTTAGTTTATTAGGAAAGCTTCAGAAGCCAGTCAGGTAATTTTCTTAGATGACTAATAAACATGCACTGCAAAAGCCATATGGAACAGGAATATCAAGCAGGGATATTGGTGCTTAACTGACTTGGGACGTAACCGAGACCTGAATATTTCTGCTCTATTTTTAACTTGGGATATAATTAGAAATAATCAAGCAGCACTCACAAAACAGAAACAAATGATGACCTGCTGTTTCTAGGGACCCCAGCTGATCTGTGCTGCCATCCTTAGCTTTCCATACCCCCCATCACTCCCCATGAGGAGCATCCCTGGCAGCAGCACCTGGATGCAGCTCCCAGACCACTTTGGTCCTGGGCTCCTCCTGCAGCTCCAGGCCCACCAACTGCTAATTCTGCTCCACTGGGACTTCCCAAACCAGCAGTTTGTCCTCTAAAAACAAAATACACATCGATTCCAAGGACTTCAGGAATACCAGGGAGAGACAGAACAAATTTCCTGCTTCTGAATAATCTCATTTGCAATCTTAATAGTGTATACAGGCTATCACAGCTTTCCTATTAAAAATTAAGTGACACCAGCTTCATTTTTATTTTTAATAATGCAATCTGTATAGATCCAAGTTTTTATGCTCATCTTGACTCAGTTACAAACTGTTATAGGAGGCAGGATTTAGCTTAATTTGATGTTTTTTCCTGATTTGTTTTATTCCCTCAGCTAAGCGAAATGTTGTCCCAATTCTAAAATCAGCAGCTCATCTTGCCTTATCTGCAGAGCAGCACACTAAGGTTTGCAGATACACAAATAAATGAAATTATACTGTTTTTTCCTAAAATAATTCAGCTGCACTCTTTTCTTCTTCAGAGAGCCATGACGAGCTATTTATAAATAGGATCAAATGTCCCTCCAACACACGTGACTCCATACAATGAATATGGGCTTCCAAATCTGCAACTTCTGCTCATTTATGGCACTTTTACCCACACCAAAATGCCAGCATGGGGTGTTTTTGTGTTAAAACCCCCTGTTCTGGACACAGCAAGCAGCACTTCAGCCTTGACAGGGAGAGCTGTGAGTCCCACAGCTAAAGTTCCACCTGGACCTACAAACCCAGTGTGTTCCTCTGCCTCTCCAGCCCCCAGCATCAGCTCTTCCCAGCATCCTGGAGAGATCAAGCTTCACCCAGAGCATGGAACAGAAGACAGCACCACATCTGTTCCCTCACATCCAAACTCCAAGGGGAGAACTTTCATGCCATGGAAGCACTGCACCCAACTCCCTCTCCTAGGGGCACCAGCCTGTAGAAAAGTATGTGGAACATCCCATATTTAAGAAAAACCAGTAGCAGTTAGATGGGAAACAGTGGGAATTAAAATGAAGTTCATCCACTACACATGAAGCATCTCCGCTGAGACAAAGAACTAAGAGAATCTTTTCTCTCTTTCCTCTAAGTGGTACAAACACCCTCAGATTGGGAAAGCCCAGCTCCTGGTGCTCCCCAGAGATCCCACAGGACAACATCCATGGACACAGCATAAAGGCACCTTCCACAATAGACAGAAGAGAAGGTCACCAGAACTTCCAAGATTTCCACAACGCTCCTCCTAAATTGCTGCTCCGATAAACAGCTCCAGTCAAGGTTTTATTTCAGATCATTTCAGCACATCACTCCCCCTCTGCAGACTTAATTCACATATTTGGCTCCAACAGACAGAACTTCACCTACTAATTTGATTTCCTCAAACCATAAAGGATAATTTTAAACTAGCAAAGAGCTACTAACACAGCCATAAGAGCACTGAGCTGTCAGGAGAGCAGGAATATCAGAAAAGAATCACCACGTGGCAAGATTTTACACATCATAACGTTACTTATCTGTTACACATGCTCTGCAGACTTTTGAGTCAAACTGCAGTATTTTTCAAAAGAAAAAAAATCTGCTTCAGACCCAGAATCTGCAAAGCTTGTACTATGTAAGAGGACAAATAAAAATATTCCCTGTCAACAGGAGTCAGCACACGTGGTTCCATCAGTGGTGTCCAAGATGAGAACCACCGTGGAAGATCCTGCCCAACGTAATTTGAAACAGAACAATTACACCATTTAATGTCAGAATTTAACCATTCTCACTTTCCTAGATTTCTAAGTTCCTAAAAAACACTCATTTGACCAGCAGTTCGTTCCATATTCCACTTGCACAGAGCTCTCTTAAAATCAACCTATAGGCGATTTTTTTTAATCCCAGCACTCAGCATTCAAGACCAGATTTTCTTTCAAGCTTCCTATTAGCTTATTGTTGGCAAGAAGGAAATAAAGAAGTTACTTTTTAAAGCCAGTATTTGCCATAACGAGCAGATAACATCGCTGCAAAGCTAAGGAGGCTTCTGTGGTATTAATGGTCTCATGCGAGGGCTTTTGAGAGAGCCTTCTCCTGCCTCACCTGGGCGAGATCACGTTCTCCGTAGCCTATAAAGAACCAGGATTCAATCATGGACCATTAAAGACAACAATGGTCAAAGGTGTGAGAACTACCGCGGCTGAAACGCTGCCAGACCGCTCATTTCTGGGCTGCTGCGGCAGTTCCCAGGCAAGTTCCTCTCTCTCCACAGGTTGCCGGTACCGAGTCCGTGCCGCTTCCAGCGCCCCTCCCGAGCCGGGGCAGAGCCCGCCCGTGCCCGGCTCCCCTCAGGGGTGAGCTGCAAGCCCGATTCCCCTCAGCTGTGCCCTTCTCCTTTCACTGCTGAGCTGCGAGCCCGATTCCCCGCAGGTGTGCCCGGCTCCCCTCCCGGTGCCAGCGAGCCGGGAGCACAGGTGGGTGAAGCGTTCAATCCCCCTCAGATGGGGCTCCGGGTGTTCCTTGTTCGCGGGGAGGCACCGCCGCCGCTCCCCGAGGCTCGCAGTGGCCCCTGCTGGTGCCCGCACGGTGGGAGCGGAGCGGGCTCAGCCCCTCGGCACCGCTCGCCCTGCCGGGGCCGCCCCGGGCCCCGCCGCCCCCGACACCCCTCCGCGGC
>VXBU01013555.1:100617-242820 GCA_013400315.1 Bombycilla garrulus | reverse complement strand
TTTTGGGGGGGGTTTTTTTTTGTTTTTTTTAAGTTCTGTGTATAATTTCAGGCACGTGCAGCAGTGCCTGGGGTGTGGTGCCTCCAGAAGGCTCCTGAAGAAGCACCTGCTGTGCACAGGCTCCTGCTGTGGGAAGGGAGCAGTGGGAACTCGAACACAAGAGCAGGTGCCTCACTGTGAGCAGTTTCCACACCAGGAAGAGGAAGAACTTGGTCTTGTTCCTGGCTACAGGTGGCTCTGACCCAGGAAAGGTTTCACTGATTCTCAGTCGAGACAAATGAATGATGCCTGTCCTGTTAGAAGTGACAAAGGTGGGATATCTTGCATTTCACCTAAAATTGACCCCAGAAGAAGGGTAGGTTTAGATGGGATATTGGGAAGCAATTCTTGGCTGTGTTTGGTGCTGAGGCCCCAGCACAGGTTGCTCAGAGCAGCTGTGGCTGCCCCATCCCTGCAAATGTCCAAGGCCAGGTTGGACAGCTGTGGAAGGTGTTCCTGCACATGGCAGGACGTGGAACAAAGTGGTCTTTAAGGTCCCTTCTAACCTAAACACTTCTGGGATTCTGTGATCAAGAATGTGAGAATGCCAGCACAGCCTGGTACGTGGACAAAATCCCTGTTGGGAGTTCCTGGACCCGGGCTGGGTGGGGTGACACTGCAGCAGGAGGGTGCAAACCACAAAGATTAGTGGATATTCAAGTTGAACACCAACTTACAAACTTCTGGGAACTTACTGAACTCCGAAAAAAGCTACACACAGACTTTGGGGATTGAACAGTGATACTGCTCTAAGTCAGCTCCCACAGTGGGGATTTTCCCTCTGACCAAAGGGATTCAATGTGTTCAATGTGTGGGGAAACATACCCAGCAAAAGAGATGGTGTGAAAAATCAGCACATTTACAGTTGTGTTGGAAAGCCTTGTTCACGTCAGAACACCTTTCCCAGGTACCTGAACAAGAGAATGGGGATTTTAAAAACCAGGGAAACCTGCACAGGGTGCTCAGTAAATGTGAAAGGAGTACACCCACCTTAAAGCTCATCTCCTGTATGGAATTTTTACCTGGAGCCCAGCTGACACTAGAGGAAAGGGTGAAAAGGCTTACAGCTCTGTGAGAGAGAATGGCAGAACTGACAGCAGTGGACCCTGCTGGGTCACCAGAGAAAGGGGAAAAATGCAACCCTTTGTGATCACAGTCAAACACAAATAAATACGCTGGAAAAGTACATCTTCTATTTCCTGCAAGCAGTAAAGTTTGGGGGGAAATGGCCTATGACAAATATTTTTCTCTGCTGGAGGCAGCAGCAGGGCTCTGACAGGCACGTTGGAAAACAGACCATACGTTTGTGCATATTCAACAGCCCCACCGGGACACATCATTTCTCAGGCTGCCGTTGGGGTTGTGTTTGGCACTTGAACTGTTTCGGGGGCTTTGATAGCCCAGGATCTGTGTAGAGGATGTTTTGTTCTGAGGGAAAAGAGCACAAGCACATGACCAGAAGCTCTGATCAGCTATTGAAAGATCCAGACCAGCAGAGCTCGTCTACACAACTCCTTTGTAATGGAAATGCCTTACCTAGGCATGAAATTAGGAAAGCAATGTGTGCAAGCAGCTTCCAAGAAGATTGAAGTCATCCCTGGTATCCCTGCCCCAGCAGAAAAGGATGCAAAGTTAAGACTGAGTAGTGAAGTGTCGACCCAATTTAGCTGCCCAAGCAATCAATGACAGATCTTTATGAGTGTTCAGGAGCCCTAACACACAGATCTTCCCGGGGAAACTGAAAGGAGCTAATTAATAGCCCAGATAAACAGAATGAAATGCAAAGCCGGACATAGATCTTTACAGCCCGGTGCTGACTGTGCTGAATTCTCTCCTTGCACTCCCAGCTGACCCCAGTGAGGCATCAAGATTAATGCTTGTACAAAAAGCTTCTGCTTTCCACTTTTTGTAAAGCACTTGCAGACTGTCTACTGGAGTGTTTCACCTGGCTGCAATTAGAGATAGTTCAGTCTTGACTTACAGACTTAGCTGAGTGTAGTTTTGCTCTCCCCATCCCACTCCCAGCACCCTGAAGTGATACCACCTCTGTGTCTTTACTGCTCTGGCTGCCAGGACGTGAATTCCCTGATAACTGAGACTGTTTCACTCCAGATGGCTCAGCTGGATTCATGCCCTGTTTGCAGTGTGGTTTGGGACCCTCTGGTGCCTCGGACTGCAGTGAGGTGATGATGTCACTCAGGATTAACACCAACCCCTGGGCAGGAGATGTGGAAAAGTCATGGGAATCCTCCTTGTCCTCAGGAGGTGCAGTGCCAGGGCCCTCCAAGGAGCTTTAGGAGGTGTTGCAAGGCTGGCCTGGAACATGGGATACCTCCTGGACAGCTTACTGGGGGTCATTTGGCCTTTGCAAGAACAGGTAAAGAGACATGAGCTTGTTTTGGGGACTGCTCCAAGCATGGCACACATGGCCAGCCCAGCAGAAGCAGCTCCTGCCCTCTGCCACCAGACTGGGACCATTTTGATCCAAGTATTTTAGGGGGAAATACCAGTCAGTCTTGTCAGCAGGAAAGGTCTGTGTGGGAAGACATCCCTTCAAGTGCCTTGAGATGGCAGAGGAAGGAGTTAAACACTGAGGGTTAAGAGTCTGCCTTGCACAGGCAGCTCCTGCAGCAGGGAAAGCCAAGAGCAGGTTTTCCAGGATCATGATTTTGGACTAAGGTGCCTAAATTTTGTGGACATTTCAGTTCAGACTCTGCTTGGATGCAGACTTACATGTCCCTTGTTTTTCCAGTGGAGAGCAGCAATAATTCCGTGGTGTTTGCCAGTGCCACTGCTAAACTAGTGACCCTTCTTCAAGAGCCAGGGTGGAAGGTACAGCAGAAAAAAAATCTTCATTTTTTAACTAAAGGACATCAAATAACAGGGCACTGAAAGGATTCATAGAATCCCAGAATGGTCTGGCTTGGAAAGGACCTTAAAGTTCATCCCATTCCATCCCCTGCCATGGACAGGGACACCTTCCACTGTCCCAGGCTGCTCCAAGCCCCATCCAGCCTGGCCTTGGGCACTGCCAGGGATCCAGGGGCAGCCACAGCTGCTCTGGGCACCCTGTGCCAGGGCCTCAGCACCCTCACAGGGAGCAATTCCTTGCCAATATCCCATCTAACCCTGGGGTCCAGTGAGATGCTTGAGAAAGGCAAATCTCAGGCTCAAGGGCTGCAGCTGACCTTGATTTCACCCCTCAAGTGAGGAGCTCTCCTGCTTGCCTTTCTATATGGAAGCTAAAGATCATTAAAACCTTCCAGAGCACAACATGAAATCCAGCCAGCATTCCCCTTTCTCCCAGCTCCCACTTCCTCCCACACCCTCTTGACTGAGGAGGAGGAGCAGGTTCTGCTTGGCCAGATTTGGAAGGGAGACACAAACCCCATCTGGAGTTATCCAGCTGCACCTCAGTTTTTCCTGTCCCATCGTTCTAGTGACCCAGAAGTCCTGGAAAATAAATAATATTTGTAATGGTTGGGTTATTCCTCTACACAAATGTAATCTTTCTATCAGTGCTGTGCATAAGGATATGCTGAGAAAACAGGAATGTTCTTGGGATTGGAGATCAGTGGGCAGAACATTCTTTGCAGGCCCACACAGAACTGTTGGGTTGTCCCAAGCCAATGTCCCAGAAGGACATCAGAGTCAGCACTTTCACTGCTGAAATTACCCACAGCCAAGATAAATATATGAAATATTAGTGGGAATATTGAGAAATAACACAAACTGGTGCAGAAACCACGGTGGAATGTGCTCGCAGGGACATGCACGGGCACAGCCTGTCCAACGGACTCGTGGTCATCCACGATCCCGGCTCGCAACCTACAGCCATTCCCTGAAACCTTCCACCAGCCTGAATTCCTTCTGTACAGAGGGAGGCTCGTGGCCTGTTTTAAAGCTCTAACAGCTTCGTTTTGGTTTGAGCTCAGCTTCTCTCCTGGACTAACAGAGGTTTGGGAAGCTGTGAAGGTCACACAATCATTGAGGGAGGGAAAACTGTTCTCCTGTGACCTCCCCCTGTGCTCTGTGCCCACAAACCTCAGGGTCCATGAGGCAGTCTTGATTCTGAGAGATGAGCAGGGGGTGGAAAGAGCCAGATGGAACCTCTGCAGACCTGGAATGCTCATGGGATTGAGGAAGAGGGAAAGCACGAGCCTGGCCCCTTCTCCAAAAGCTGCACACCAAGATCCCAAATCACTTCTTCCTGCAGCACTCAGGAACTCACTGGAATCAGAGCTTTGGGATTTAACTGCTGCTGGAAAAGGAGGAAACTCCTATTTGTATGCACAAAGATGGGGAGTTTTCTTCCTCCTCTCCACTGGAAGTTTAATCCAACGGGCCCCTTGCTGTGTGTCCAGTGGCCCGGCCACCACTGCCTCAGGTGAGCACAAATCCAGTGCACTGACGTGGGAAAGCAGCCTGGGCTGGAGATGTACTCACACAGCTTCATTTAGATCTTTCCTGATGGGAGAATTGAGAACCAAAGATGTTCCCACCAAACCTACTCATGCAATTACTGGAGCACTTTGAAAATGTGATACGGATCAGAGGAACAGCCTGCGCTTTTCCCAGGACAGAACAGCAGTGTGCAGACACTGCACTTTTGGGAAGCATCGAGAACCAGACACGGGAGCTTTGTGGCTTTTCTTCATTGGTTCTGACTTGCTCTGATTCCTCACCTGCTCACCATTAGCACCCCGTGGTGCAGTTGTGTTTGACATCCTGTAACAGCCCCTGATTTATACGGCACAATCGCTCCCTCCTCCTCTGTGCGGCCTTGGGAGCAGCGGAACAGACATCCTGAAATGGAACTCCTTTGAATCAGTCACTGCCAAAGGAGCAGACACCTTCCAAGAGCATTATCTTTGAGAATCAAACTTCACCCTTCCCAAATGAGCTCTTTTTTTTTTTTTAATGAAATGGAGCTTTTGGGGTTTGGCAGTAAGTGGACAAATACTCCAGTGTGCAGACTTAAAAAAAAAAAACAGGTGAAAGCGTGACTGAGATTCACAGTCACAGAATAAAGGAGAGAAAGGATCAGGGAGAAATCCTATGTGCTATATTCTTCACTCACTCATTCAGCTACAAGGATTTGAGCAACTGTCCAGTGAAGGGAGTTCAAGCTCCCCATTTTGTGGTGTAGCTCTGATGCTTTTCCACACGACACTGCAGGAGATGAGCCGTGCTCCTTTCTACCCCCATTCCCCACAGAAAATCTGCAAACCATCACCACTGATGTTCCCTAATTTAGGATCCTTGTCCTAATGCTCTGCCTCCAAAGCACGGCCACCACTTAATGCCCTGCTTGCTTTAGGAATGTGGTTTTCCTTTGGTCCCATGGGAACACCACGATTATGTGCTGCACGTGCCAGAGAGGCAGGGCTGGGTGGGGAAGGAGAAGGGAGGCTTCAGCTCAGAAGTGATAGTACCTATTTTTGGCTCCCAGAGCCAGGCTGTGCTTCTCCCACTCTGTTTTGATGCTCCAACACGTTTCACTGGAGATGTCACCAATCCCAGGCAGTCACGACAATCTGGGGTGCTCGGATTCAGCCTCGAGGGGGAGGGAAGACAGGCAGCAATTTTTCTGAAGTCTGTGGCAGGAACAAATGGATTTGTTATTTGAATATTAATATTTAGATGAGGCTATTTTTCAGTCTGAACATTTTCAGTTAGAACACAGGAGATCTATACCTGGCACTCCCTTCCACCTGGCTGCAGTGGGACATCCCCTTTTCCTAAACTTTCACCCTTGTGCAGCCATGGTGAGGTTTTCAGATCTGGTTAAACATCTTGCAGAACCAAATGCCCTCTTGCTCCCACTGCCTGGGACACATCAAACACAAAATCACAAAAAAACACAGTCTCCTGGAGTGAATTCATGTCCCAACTGTGTTTTACATAACTCCAGTGCCTACTGGGGGTGCACAGGATTTTCCCAGAACTCCAAGTCGTTAAGTGACAACTTATTTCCATGCCAGAATCCTGAGGCAGCACAAGCCAAGGTCTCTGCTCACATCACCTGCTGCAGGTACCCCTAGGAGGTTGTGAGAGCCTCCCCTCCCCATGGCTGTGCTTCAGGGCAGCCCCGTGAAGGAGGAAGCACAAAAACCCTCCTGAAACCGAACGCTCGACCTGGGCACTTCGGTCTGTGCTGAAGGGGCTCCCCACAGCCAGGCCACGCTGTGCCTCCTGTCGCCAGCAGCCTGTTCCTGCCTGGCACCATCCCCTCAGCCCTGCAGCGCTGACTGGGGAGGGAGACAAAGCTGTGGTGCCCATCCCTGGATCCCTGGCAGTGTCCAAGGCGGGGCTGGAAGGGGCTTGGAGCAGCCTGGGACAGTGGAAGTGTCCCTGTCCGTGGCAGGGGGTGGACCTGGCAGAGCTGTAAGGTCCCTCCTGACCCAAACCATTCCGTGATTCCAAATCCAACAGGATCCAAGGGAAGATAAGGCAGAGGGTGAGGAGTTCAGGCGTCTCTGATGCCAGGCCAGTGCTCTGGGAATGTGGAAAAACAAAAGCAAACCCTGTGGGCCTGCAGCTCACCCACCACAGGATCACTTTCCTTTCTTCAGCTGCTTTTCTTCATTCTGTTCTCCTGCAGCACCCTGTGCTATGGAGTGATAGAAACACGTAACAGCTTCTCCAAACACAGTTATCTTTAGAAATAGAACAGCGAAAGAAAATGACACCATGTAGACACTGTAAAAAGAAAGCGTTCACTACATAAAAAAAAAAAAAAGTTACATTCTTGATCAAGGAACTAACTGGTCTGAATAGTCACAATCACATTTTACAGCCATGTAACTCTTTTTATCTTTTTTTCTCCCCACATCTGAAGAAGATGAACATCTGATTCCTTTACGTGAGAATTGCTTAAACCAGCACTGGAAGAAAATATGCAGTTGAATATTGATCTGAAAAGATGGAGCGAGTTCAGCCCTGAGTTAATGGTCCTGGATTTTGGGGCTGGCAGAGCTCAGCCTCTCTCAGGACCAGCCCCATCCTGGTTCCTGCCAGCCCTGCAGCCCGAGGCTCCTGCAGCTCCATTCTTTTCAGCAAAGGTTGGCTGAAGGAGCACAGCACCATTTAATTTAATCGTGGTTGGAGTTCTGATATCCACAGGAAAAAAGTCCAAGGAGCAGAGTGTATTTTCACGATCAGTGCATACAGAGTGGTATAAAATGTCTGCACCGCTTCTTTCCACTCCAGCCTGTGCCTTTGAAGTCATGGTAACAGCTTTTGGATCCCAATCCTCTGATGAGACTCCTTGATTTATTAGGTAAAACATCTGGAAAAAATGAGGACTTGTGGCAGTGTAAATCCTCCAGAAGGAGCAGCGAGAGGTTTCATCTGAGCAGCCCTCCTGTCAAAACGCAGGAAACCTGAGCCCTGGCCACTGGCTTGAGGGTGCTCGGAGGCTGAGAAGCCCCAGGCGGGCCCGTTCCCGTTTCACCCAGTGGCCAGAACGCGGCTGTGAGCACAGGAATGTCCAGCAGCCCGGGAGCTGGGGCCACGCCAGGCCCTGGGACGGTCTGCACACACTCGAGTGTCAGTAGCAGCGCTGCCCTTGACAGCAGCAGGGAGCCCCTGCTGTAAATCCCGGCGCTCTGGGATGTAAATACCTGCAAATACCTGCCTGTCACCCGCACGGGAACACGCGCCAGCCAAACCCACGGCCCGGACACCGCCGAGAGGGGCTTGGGGGGGCTTTTCCACCCCACGATTACAACAGGAATGTCGGAGAAGAAAATGGTTTGGAAGGAACGAAGCCCGTGCAAGTAACAAACAAGGCGATGAGCATTTTGTGGGGCAGATTCCTTCTTTTACTTGGATTCAGCCCTGAGGTAAGAGGAAGAAAGAGAGGAGAGAGGGAACAGCAGGAGCAGCGCGTGTGTGGGCAAACACGTGTGAGAGAGCACGCTCGTGTGCATCCGGGCAGGGGGCAAAGGTACGAATCACCCAGGTACTTGACTCAGAGTTATTTACTCTCTGCCTTCTCCACACAACAAGCCAGGTTCCAAATTTCAGCGCTGACACTCTGGGGAAAATCCCCCGAGAAGCATCCTTTGCCAGTTATTTTCCCATCTAAAATCCCCCTTGCAGCAATTTGAATAACACAGTTCAAACACCAGCCCCGGTGCCAACGGTGCTTTTTGGAGGGGGCGTAGGACAGGAGGAGGAGGGAGAGTTTGGGGAGTATTTTTTTAATCAGATAAATTATTGCTGGGAAACCAGCCACTTCTCTCCATTCAATTTCTACTCTATGGGGAATCCATCTAATACCCCTGCTCAGAGTGTGAGGCAGGACCAGCGAGATGCCGTATCAAACCAGGGAGGGAGGCAAAAGATGGGATGGAGTGCAGGGAACGAGCAGACAGCGGGAGGAAAGGGCTCTGGAAAAGCCTGCGGAGAAGAGGGAAAGCCAAGGGATGTGTCTGCAGCTCCTCCGACAACGCAGGAGGGGAGAAAATGGGTTTCTCTGCTGGCAAACTGGAGCAGGCTGGAGCATGGGTGGAGTGGGGTGGGATGGGATGGGATGGGATGGGATGGGATGGGATGGGATGGCTCGGAACCGTAAGGAGCTTTTCACCCGTGGTAAGGTGGCACAGCTCCAGGCAGGATGGAGGATGCCAGGCTTTGCTGGAGTTTGCAAAGTGAGTTTAGTGATTTCCCCCGTTTCCCAGCGGAACTGGAAGGTGCCAGTTCCCCTGCCCGCTGTATTTGGAGGCGGTGAGCGCTTTGCCAGCAGAGAGAAGCGGGGCTGGGAGCAGAGACAGCTCTCACACCGCGGGTTCCAGCCGTGCCCGCAGGGCAGCGTGCCCGGGAACCCTGCCCCGCTGTCCGGGCACTGCCCATCCCTGCGTGCGCTCCCTGCTCAGCTCGGGCTCTGAGCAGCTCCAGGGGCGGGGACGGGCCGTGTCCCTCACAGCTCCTCCTGCGGACGGGCACAGCTGGAGCTGGGCACTGCCAGCAGGGGCACGGGCAGGGAATGATCGCCCCGAGCCCCCGAGCGAGCCGGGAACCAAACCAGCGCAGAGCCCGCTGCCCCGCGCAGGACTGGCTCTCTTTCATGTGCTAACACCAATTTAGTGCAGGGGCTTCCCACTCCAGCACTTCCCAGTGACTATAAATGCACACGGAGTTTTTAAAGAATTACAGGGTAATGGCACCTGAATGGGTGTTGAGGTGCACTTTGCTGGCCTTTCATTCTTCTTCATAACAAAGAATTCAAAGCTTTAGTGGGAGAGTTGGCAGTAAGCTCAGGAGATGGGGAGACTTCTGAGGATGATTTCCCAGATTCTGGGAGTGACTACAGTACAAATAATGTTGGAAAAGAAAGGAATTGACTCAGCAGGAGGCAAAAGGGAACAAGTGGAAGAGTAACTCTGCTCTGGAAAGTCGCGAGGAGAATATGACACAAAGCAGAGAAGAGAAATAAGGCCCAAAAAAAGAAATCCAATGTGTATTTCAGAGGGATTCCTTCTGACAGCTTGACTGTCCAAAACCTGCTGAGTGCCATTCTCAGGGAACTGGGTCTTACACAAAGTCCAGGGAATTATGGCCCAAAACAACAAAGAGATGCTTCTACTCAGAGCTCATTCCCATCCTCCCCAACAGGCTCTCTCCAGCCCCTCTGGTTGTCTCCCAGTCTGAGCAGTGTGAAACATAAGCTCCTGACATTACACCCTCCTTTCCCAGGCAAAATTAATGCTTCAAGCAACACTGATCTAAACACGTTATTAAACCTCCTCTAGCCCACCTACCAAATAAACTCATTTCCAGATGCCAATTAACCTCCGAGGTTATTACTGGGGATTACAGAGCTCCCTAGAACTCCTCGTGCCAGGATGCAGGGAGCCCGCTTGTTCTGCAAGTGTCAGGTCATGGGGATCACCTTAACCTTGGATCCTTGTCCAGCTACCACAGTCCTGGGAATAAAATTAATAACTTTCTCCCTCTCTAAGAAATGGAGAAAGTGTTATCTCTTCCTCCTCGTAATTTTTCCTTGTATTTTGAGTCCCCGACATCTGTACTTCATTAAAACATTGCCCATTTCAGAGGCTTTTTCCAGGACTGGATGAACTCTGGTGATAGATATCCAAGCTGCTTTGTACATTTAGTAGTCCCTAAATGTCTGTTTTGGAATCTGTTCCAGATTCTAATCATTTTACATTAAGGCTCAGGGACTCAGTAACCTCTCCCCTCCCAATCCCCAAGAAAAACAGAAACAACAGCCCTTCAACCCTTGATCAAGCACAAACCTCTCCAAAATCCCAGCCCGGAACCATCTTTCATCAGTCTGTGTTTTCCGTGATTCCTGGACTCCACAGGACGTGCAGAGTCTCCCTGCCCAAGGAAAGAACACCCCTGACACGACTCAGGACATTTTCCTGACAGAACAAGGTGGAGGGGCTGCTCTTGGCCGGCACGTTCACATTAAGGGGCTCTTTGAGCCTCCCCAACATTTCTGGAGCCTCGCTGGGCTGTGGGAGTTTTCATCCCTCATTTCTTTGACACCTGATGCAATGTGGTTTGTAGAAACCCCTCTGGGCTCAATAAACTACGGAACTGAGCCTCCTTATTCTGCTTTTCAGTTCTACTCGTGGGGACTCTGCTCTTGGTTTCTCTTTCCTCTGTCCAGCTGCAAACTTCCAGGTAACTTTTGGGAATTTTACTCCCAACTCTGCTGATGGAGTTTCAGAAGGAATTCAAGGGAAGGGAAAAATGGCAGAAAAACAGCAGGATTCCTCTTTAGAAACCAAGACTAGTGCAAAAGCGCTGCTAGAAATCTTGTTTTCATCACCCACAAATTCCCTGATGCTGGAAGACGTCCCCCACTTTCCCGTCTTCTCCCATTTGCTGCAAGTTCTGACAGGAACAGCTTCTGCTGGGAAGAGCTGACTGCCAGAACGGGAGAGCTGCTGTTCCTTCACTGCCCTCCCCTCCCCACATCCCCACATTTCAGCCCAGAAAATGGAAATTGCTCCGTGTTTACCAATCCTCCCGCTCCTTCCTGCTCTGCCAGGACCTCTGTGCCCAAGCCAGGTCTCTGCTGTTTACAAGCCCATCTGCTGCTGTTGCTTTTCCTCACCTCAAGTTTGAATGCTCCGTTCAGGATTTCGCTCACCATTGTGTTGGGAACTGCAAAGAGCAGCCAAGGATTTCAGGTGGGAAGTGAGCAGCAGGGAGAGAGGAATACAAATCTGTTCTCATCTAAAGAGCCCTCAAAATAATTAAAAAAAAAGAACAAACCAGATGAAAGAGGAAATTCCAAATGTTTTCAGCCAGCACAGTCATTCCAAGGAGAGTTTGTCTCATATTTTTGTGAGAATTTGAACATTTAAAATCAGAAGGGGAAAAGCACAAGTGTTCCAATGGCTGTTTCCCTGAAATTACCCTGGTCCCTCTGGTCTCTGCAGTTGGGTCTCTGTAGGAGCTTTCAGCCTCCACTTTGCCCAAACCTGTCGAAAGCGAGAGCTCTCCATGCAGTGTAACTCAAGGCTGTAACTCAACTCTCCAGGAGTGAGAGGAGACCCTTGGGGGTCAGAGAGAGACTGGGAATGTCTGTGTCTGCCTGAGGCCTTCAGTGGGGTGCCCAGAGACTCCTCTGAGCAGCAGAGCTGCTGCCCTCCTGTCTGAGCCTGCACGAGGGGTTGTCTCTCCAGAGGCCAATAGATTCAGGCTCTCTCCTCTCCTTCTCTTTGCCAGCAGGGAAGCACAGTGTGGAACAAGCCTGGGCAGGTGCTCAGACAGCAGCAGGCTCCTGCCAGGAGCAGGGATGGGGAGCAGCCAGGTTGTGGCTCACGCTGTGCTCCCGGACATGGTGTGGCTGCAGTGGGAACCGGTGACACTCCTGCTCCGCTGGGCCCCACTGCTGGGTCTGGGCTCTGCTCCCAGCCCATGCTGGTGCCTGGATTGGGAGGGAAAACAGAAATTGTTCCCCTGGACCTTTCTCAGAGTTGGTGAGAATCGGGAGAAGCCAAAGAGCTGAACTGCCCTGACCAGAAAACATCGGTGGCCAAAGTGACTTTGCTGCAGCCCTTCCTGGGCTTTACTCCTGCAGTTGTGAACTCGGCCAAGAACTGGCCAAAGGGAGCAGCATTTGGAACGGGCTCTGCTGTGCCCTGAGCTTTGGGAGGCCCAGCCTGGCCAGACACACCTGCCATTCCATGTGGGAGAGCAGACACGGCAGAGTACAGAACGAACATCCACGGGAACCTCGCACTGTGCGTGTGGACAGTGACTGAGAAGGAGCAGGAAGATCGAGAAAGTGGAGAGGATGGATTGTCAAGAAGGAAGAGCCCACCAGAGGTTCCCTCTGACTGTCCCTCTGTGCCACTGGATCACAGTGGATCAGCTGCACCAGTTCTCAGCCAGGAATCTGCCTGGTTTAGGGAGGAACACACTGTCCCACCTGGCAGCTCCCTGGCCCTGCCCTACACTGCACTGTCTGATTTACAGACACACTCCCGGAGGAGCCAGCAAGGTGCTGGGGTGCTCTGGAAATGCAATGCTCAGCAGGTGAGGGCAGAAAGAGTGAAATTAGACTCTGCAGAAAGTTCCTGCCCTGTTCTCTCCCAGAAACGTCCTCTTTGAGCAGAACTCCTCCTGGGAATAGCTGTGCCTAACACCAGGCAATGCTGCGGCTCTGGGGCCTGGAGCAGGACCTCTGGAGCACACATGCTCTTCATTAATGCTAATCCAGGAGCAGGAATGATCCGAGAGCAGAACCTCCGAGGGGATTAAGAACACAGACACCGCCTCACGGAGCCGCGCTGCAGGGCGGGATCCAACCTGAATGTCCTCCAAAACGCACTCAGATCTGCTTGCTCTGGTTTGGCCTCGACTCCAGCAGGATGGAAAGAGCTCAGGGAGATGGTGAGAGAGGAGAGAAGGAAGAAAGGAAAACAGCCTGCTCCCTGTGCTCCCCAAAGAGCAGCGTTTCACTGCTGGGGCTCTCGGCGCACACAGCGAACTCGCCTCCCTTGCTTCGCTCCCACTTACATTGTTCACTTTCCTGCAAATTGTTTCCACATTCTGTATAAATAACCCCGGTGCCAGCGAGGGGGAGGGGAGGCGCAGGGAAGGGGTGGGAGGAAATCCAATGGCTTTGTTACTTTGGAAAAAGAAGGTGGAGGATGGAGAGGAGCGGTTGGAGCTGGAGGCCTGGCACACGGAGCTGAGAGTTGCCATCGAGCTTGCGTTCAGACCTGGAGGAAGAAGAGTAAACAAGGAGGAGATTATATATAATTATAGACAATCATGTTGCCAGGGATAAACAGGAATCAAAAGCACGGAGGCACTGGAGTCTGGCACATCCCCAAGCATGGAACAGAAGCCAGCCAGCGAGAGGCACTGCGGCTGGAACGCGCTCCCCTTTGGGCCTGCTTTCACTTAGCTCGGGGGCTGGGGGTTTTTTCCCTCTCTTTTTGGCTGGAGGCATTCCCCCATAAAGAGAGGAGCCTATCCAATGGGGAACAGAAGCCAAACTGAAGTCAGCAGAATTCTTGTCTGTGACATTCACAGATTACCCTGTGAGAAACGTCAGAAACATTTGGAAAAGATACAGCCCACAGAGGTCAGCAGGAACAACAACAACAGGAATTTCTGAACAAAAATGGCTTTGGAGACACTCCAGAATCTGTGCCTGAGTGTCCTGTGGGCAGCTCCTCTTTGGCAGGACGCAGAGGGGGAGCTGCAGCTCAGGGTCCTGCTTGTGGCTCCCAAGGATCCAGGCTTTGCTTAACGGGGGATTGGTGAACAAAGCCGTGGAGCAAACCTGAGACAACGGCAGATGGGCCATAAGGGCTGTGCTGTGGGTTTTTAAAGGAGGGCTTGGGGGAATTCAACAAAGGAAAAAGACAAGGAGCCTCCTTCGTCCTTCTTTTTTCTTCCTTGAAGGCTCTGGAGAGTCAGAGGGAAGGTGACAAACAAAGGACAGCAACCGCCGATGGTGACAGGAGGAGATTGTTTAGCAAAGCAGTGTGAAGAGCTCTCTCCCAGGCACTGTTTTCAATCCAAATAGCTCACAGCCCGCTAAATTCTTAAGCCATTTTCCTGATCTCTCAGCTGTTCTTCATTGAGAACACAGGAAAGTACTTCAAAGCAAAAAAAGCAGAGAGGAAGAATAAATATATATAAGAAACAACCAGACCTGTGTTTAGAATCTGTCTAAGATCAGAGGAGGCAGGGAATGCTCACAGGCTCCTTCACCTTTTCCCTTTCAGTACAGGTGCTCCAAGTGTCCTTTCTCCGTAGGAAAGAAAATGGATTTTTAAAGGGAAATTACTCTAATTCTCTGAGAGCAGTGGATGATATTATCTGGCTATCTGGGTGCAGGATTGCATTGTTTCTGTGAATTCATCATTATCTGCATTTTTCCTCTGGGACCACTTCTGGTGACAAATCCTTCCCCAGAGGATGGACCTGTGTGTGCACATGCAGGGCCAAGTGAAAGATCTCTGCTGGCCATGCAGGAGCTGTTTGGGTATCACAGACGAGTGATAAAACAGGAGTCATGTTCCTCTCTAAACTGCTGGGAAGAGCTCAGAAAGAGCAGAGGGAATGGATCTGGAGAAGACAGTAAAGGGTTAAAAAAGGTATTTGGGGTCCAAGTCTTATCTACTCTAAATTTACATCGACTCTCTGAGGTAATATTTAAGCAATCTATTCCCATGCCAAGTTACAACAGCTCCTTCCAAATATCCCAGACAGTGAACAGAACCGAGACTAAAAATGAGATAAAACAAGGATAGCAAAAATAGCCAAGCACATCCTTTCCCAGGTGCCCCTGTGCACAGACAGCGCCAGGACCCGAGCGTGTGCTGACAGGGAAGCTCTGGACAGGCTGCAGCCTCTTCACTTTCATTGGTACCTGACCGAGAAGGGAGAAGGACACAGAGCTCTTGTCCCGATGTTCTGGCAAAATTGAAATGAGGTTACTGATCTCCTGCAAGCGCAAATGAACATCAATCACCAAACACTCATCAAGGCACAAAACACAGTGTGGTTAGACAGCAAGAATTAAGAGTTTATCAAGCTGGAAAGAGCAGATCCTCAAGGGAGAATGGATTTCATAAGCAAGCAGCAAATCCTTCTCCAGGCACCTTAGTGCGACTTTGGCGGCGAGAACATCAAAAGATCTCCCACCTAAAGAGAAACACACAGGAGTGTTCCCAGCAGGCATCTTAGGAAAAGCCCTTGGTGGGAGAAAGTGTCAATCCTGCCTCGGCTCCTCCTGCTTTCCTGAAGCAAAGAGGGAAAAAAGGCAGGGAGAAATAAAACAGAGCATGACATTTGCATTGCTGCTTATTTTTGCCCCGCAAAACAAATCTGTGTGTGCTGGAGGAACGGTTTTGCACTGGCTTGTCACAAAATCTCTGCAGCTGGCTCAGCCAGTCGGACACCCTGGCTTAGGACAGGCTGGAGGCAGCAATACCAGCCTGGCACATCCCTGAGGTGCATCCCCAGAGCTCTCCCAGGCCCAGGCCTGCAGCAGAAGCTGCTGAAGGTTGGCAGAGGTGAAACTCAGCTGCATCTCACCCTGGTAATCCCATTTTGGAGACTGGAACTCGGCCATGGGGAGAGAAAACATGACCGAAGCATTTCTTTATTCCAAGTTTGCCTGGCTGCCTTGGAGTCCCACCTCTGGAAAATCCAGCTATAAAGGGACAGAGCAATTAGGGTTTTCCCCCAGCTCCTCGCTCGTGGTGCTGGGAATCCTTGTGTTCCCAGCCCTAGGACACTGTTATGTCCTAAAGTGTCCAAGTGCACAGAAAATGCCCAGAGATGGGGAACTGCTCTGAGGTCAGGGCTCAGGGGCTGGGGGGACCAGGGGATGAGCTGCAGCGTCACCCACTGCACTTTCAGTCACCACTGACCTCTCCATAGCCCCACTGCCCTGCCCAGGTGCTCAGGAGGCAGATGTTTAAACCTGCCATCCAGAAAATCTGCTTCCCTGTCACTGTTGTTGTCCCTGTCACTGCTGACTCCCCTTACGCAGCCACTTTGGAAATAAATATTCCCATTTTTTATGAAGAAGGGCAGGGATGAGCTCAGCCCTCCAGGCCAGAGCTGCTGGGCACAGGCACCCTCCAACAGATGCCTGTAATGAAGCAGAGAGTTGCTCAGGGGAACTCAACGTTTTGTTTAATGAAAAAAAGCCCTGCTTCAAGCTTCTGAAGGGTTATTATAAGCTGTGGCGAGATGAAACTCAAGACATAAGTCTCTTTGTATTTAATAATACATGGGATCGATTTTTTCCTGTGGAGAAACTTCAAGGAACACCTTTCTTTTTGTTTAAATCTTCTGTTGCGGGTATTGATTATTCATTGAAAATCTAAACCCCAAAGATGTGACCAAATAATTTCACAAAAAAAGGTCTGATTTCTGCTCCAAAGCAGGCATTTCCAAGCAGTGACAAACCTTTTGCTGTACAGATATTGCAGTGCTGATGGTGAGTTTATAATTAGCCCTTACAAATGTGTATGCAAATGTACAGAACTGCATTTTAGGGGAAGCTACTCACCCCCTAGAGCAGAAACGCAGCTACAACGGACACCAAAGAAATGCAGCAAGCATTCTAATCTTAGCAGGTAATTAAAGCAGATTCATAAAAGTCAATTTGTTACTAAACTGTCCCTAGAAAGGCTCCCACAAAGCCCACTTGAAGAGCTGTGACATCCAAGCCATGTCTGCACCATTCCCTGGCTTTACTTTTAAACCACTTTCTCCTAGAGAAGGTCCAGCAGCCAATGACTCGAACACCTGTGCTCCTATACCAGATCCAACACGAGGTGCCATCCTTTAAACCTGTATTTATGCTTCTTTAACATCCCAGATCTCCTCCCGAGCGCCGGCTGTACTGCGGCTCTGCTGGGATTCACTCTCCGAGCCGGAGCGGGGGTGGAGCAGCCATCAGGAGACGGCGATTGAGACACGCATGAGACAGGAGGAGGCAGAGGGAGAGAAAGAAAGGAAAAAGATCAATTAACGATCTGATCCCGGGGACTAAACTGCACAATCGCGGTCTCTAAAGTTCCCTCAAGTCGGTCGTGGGCGTAAGCGCCGGGGAGGGACGCGGTGCTCTGTGACAGAGCCCAGTTCCAGCGGCCGGGCACGAGTCCCCAGATCACAATAAGGCAGCTTGAAGGTGACAGATTTCATTGTTGAAGGTGATAAAATTCCACGTGGCGCGCTGCAAAACAAGGGCTGGAGCTGCGCCCGCGGAGAGGGAGCAGCGCCGCAGGCAGCGCGGCGGGAGGGAGCGTTCTCCTGCTCTCCCGGCCTGGAAAACCCTGGAGAAGTGCCCGGTGCCGGGGGTGACAGCTTTGCTCTTGTCGGACAGGGCAGGAGAACCTCGGCACTGCCACCTGTGCCGGGAAGGGACGGGGACGGGACGGGGACGGGGAAAGGAAAGGGGAAGGGGAAGGGGAGAAGGATGCACACTGGCCACTGCACCTTCTGCAATTCTCCTTGCAGCTGCTCTCCCCCAGTTCCCTCCCATCTTCTATGGGGGTTACACCAGCACAGGCTCGTCATGAACAAGGTGTCCCAAAAGCTTCAGGCTTTGTTTTCCAGAATAACCCCCGATGGAGTTACACAGCTGAAACACCCCTCCAGCAAAAGCCCGACCTTTGCTGTCACTAACACGTGCCCACTTTGCTACAGAGACTCAGTGCAAGGGATGGGCAAGGACAGGTGACTCTCGGTCACACAGAGGTGCAGCTCAGGCTGGACATTGCCCCAGCCAGGCTGCTTGAAGTGCAGGAAAGACTCAGTGGCAGAGATGTGAAAACAACAGGAAAATCAAAGCCTGAGACTAAAGAAGCAATTAAACCAGCCTCAGAATATATTTGAGTCAAATCAATCCATACAAGAATTGCAGTCACGGTGTGCTGGTGCCCACACTTCTCCCTCCCTCCCTCTTCATTTCCCTCTCTCTCTCCCTCCCTCCCCAACCCAGGCTGAGATCCAGCCTCACTGTCTGCTTCATCAGAATATGCACAAAGTGCACTGACAAGACGTCTCCCAAGATGCTTTATCAGTTTTGCAAAGTCCCGGTTCATCCTCCTCTTGTGGATCCATTTACATATTGATGTATTTATTCCCCTCTCTCCAGGCAGGCCCCATGAGATTAAACTATTTTATTTACAAAGACATTGGGGTTGCAGCTCCTAACAATTAAGTCAGCCAAGATGGAACTTTGCTGGTGCTCACAGATTGATGTGTGAACAGAGGAATCAGCCCTGTCAGCGATTTGGGAGCAGCCAGGGGGGGGACTGCCTCGACCCCATCTCTATAAACCACTCAAGAGCTGCTGCAACTGGGAAAAATGAGCTGGGGTGGTGGGAGGCACCAATGTGCACAAGGGAGAGATAATGAGGCAACAGAATGGGTGAGGAACAAAACCAGGAGGAGAAACTTTGCCAGCAGGGCTCACCTTCAAAGGTTGGTGCTCCAGAACGGTTTGTGCCTGCTGGGAACTCTCAGGCTCCATCTCCTGCCCCTGCTCCATCTCCCCCGTGCACACCAGGCACACAGGACTCCAGCATGTGTTCCTGTTGGACCCTGTGCCTCTCACCAGGTGAAATGCATCCATCACAGCGTCTCAGGCTCCTTAAACACGGAGCTGAAAAGTCACCTGCCTATTCAGGCCTGTATAAATCTGGCACACTATTGCCTTTCCCTGACAGCAACTTCATCCAGCGCCAGCATTCTTCCCAGCATCTCTGACATTTCAGAATTATATTTAGAGACCTGGATGGGAATTTAATTTTGAAGTTTTCCACGGCACCCTGTCATATAAATATTCCGCGGTGCCTGCCGTCGGGGGTGTCGGTGCAGAGCGAGCCCGTGCGGCTGCCTCTAATTAAACAGGCCCAAGGAAAGGCACTAAAGAGTGCTGGAACCATCTTAAAAGTCAGCACGTGTCTCCCTATTAATTCTCACCCTGATCTTTTGCATAGCGCTATCGCCAGGCTAATTAATCACCGGTGTGAGCTCGAGCATTAATTGGAACAATGAATCATTTTTTTTTGTCTGTTTCTGGCCACTTCTAGCCTATAGGAATGCAGCTAGTGCCATTACTTTAATAATTATTATAAATATAAAGCCAGCAGCACGCACTGCATTTGGTAGGCATTAAAAAAGACGTGGTATTTGGCCTGGAGCATTAACAATCTGGTGCATGTTCAGGGGAGTGATGGATGCAGCTCGCTGACAGGCCGGAATCGCGCTCCCTGAATCACTTTAACTCAGGACACTTGATGAAGGTGCTGGGCAAAGCACAGGTTGCAGGGAGCCGGTGTCTGGATCGACACGCTGCGGCAGGTCCTGGCCACTCGTGGCTTGTTTGGATTTCCAGGGTGCCCAGGGATGGGAACACCTCCATGAACTGCACGAGGGAGGAGAAGCTGCTGACGGAGCTGTTCCGCGGAATCAGATTATAAATGTATGGAATGACTCAGGTGCAGCCTGCCCAGGAAAAGCACCTGCGTGCACAGTGCCCGGCTGGGATGTGGCAGTGACAGCCTGGGCACCGGGCTCAGGCCTCACCTCCAGCGTCAGGCTGGCAGAACCACACCAGGCTTCGGATACGGGGAAACACAAAGCCACAAGGATGAGAACAGAGCTTTTCAGGGAGGAAACAAAAGCTAAAATGTGAATGGCTATAAAGCCCCAATTTGTCACCCAGAGGACAGCAAGTATTTCCTTTCCTTGCCAGCCTGGAGGCTGGGGAGAAACAGAAGTGGCTGAAGGAGAGCTCAAGGTGAGGCCCGTTATTTACTGCTGCTGATGAATAAGCAAACCCCCACATCATGTTTTCCTCCAGGACAGGAAAAGCTCTGGAGTGTTTAGCAGGCTGGGCAGTTGTTCTTTCCCCCTCCTGGGGTGTGTTTTACACGCTCCTCCAGAGAGACCCAGTCCCACTATTAACTGTTCACACACATAAAACACACATGGAATTCTCCTCAGCCCCCGCTCAGACCCAGCAGAGCAAGTGGGGGAGGGCTGGAAAAGTCACCTACCGAGACAGAGGTGGGGGGAATAATGTAAAAACGATCCAAAGGGATTTGTGTTGATTTTAAAAAAAAATGTAATACACTTCTCTGCACCAGTTGAAAAGCACAGGCTTGTTTGAACTTCCTAGGGAAGGCGGGAGCACGGGGCAGGAATTGGCAGGCTCCGATCTGGCTGCTTTTCCTTATTATGAGAAAATCCACTCTGGTCTTGTGCGAGGGTATGAATTCTTCATCTCATATTGTGTTTGCACAGAAGCGTGAAATACATCCCGAGCACTGGTGCCGTCCCCGGAGCACAATGCGAGAACAACGAGGGCACTGAGAACGGGGCCGGGGCTCTGCGCTGCATTCACCGCATCCACGGGACTGAAAAGGAGAACCCGAGGCACGTATTTCCTCGCCAGTGCTCGGGGGCCCCGGGCTGTGAGCTGTCGTCCCTGTGGGAAGCTCCCGCCTTCCTCTCCGTAAACGTTCCCCCCGCTGCCGCTGAATCACCAAATAATCAGGAGACCCGTGGGAAGGGAATTAAAGGGTGGTTATCACGCTGCCGTGTTCTGCTCACTTTATTTGTTTTAAATGACCATGAAGGCAAAGGGGGGGGAAAGAAAACACACAAGTGGAAACTTAATTGAGCCGCTGTAATGTCTTCAAAGGAGCATTCTGGGCTGGATTGCGATGCCTCGGCTCCCACTGGTGGCATTTGCTCACATGAGTGGGCAGCTGATGAGGCGCTTCGGGACCTTTCTCTGAGTGATCCGAGTCCTCTGCCGCAGGTTTGGAGCAGAGGATGGGCACAGACACCCAGCTCTGGGGGCTTGGGGACCCTGCGTGCCCCAGAAAGGGGCGGGATGGCAGCGGGCTGCAGGTACCCGGCACAGCCTCGGGCTGCAAGGGTCTGAGTCCTTGTTTCACGGCAGGGTTTGCCGCTCCCGGGGGAATATCCATGTTAGGTACAGCTTTTCCCTCCTGGAGCCAAAAACCATCTGCCCTCACGGCAGGGTTTGCCGCTCCCGGGGGAATATCCATGTTAGGTACAGCTTTTCCCTCCTGGAGCCAAAGAACATCTGCCCTGGCTCTACTTCTGGGCAGGAGGAAAGGGAAACCCACTCCACCCATCATGGGCACCAAAGTGCAGGCACGAGGTGACAAAACCACCTGAAGTCACAAAGTGGCCTCGGTTAGATGCTGTCTCAGGGTGGAGGTTTGGGAAGGGCTTCCAGAGGCTGCAGAGCCCAAGGAGAGCACATCAAAGAGCTGGGCAGCAGCCAGTCCAGGACAGGAGCACGATCAGAGGCACAGGAACAGTGCCACAGGAACAGAAGGGAACTTGCCATGGAAGTGGCCAGCAGAAAAGGACCCAAATGTGGGGAGAAGACTGTGACAGAGAAGAGGGAGGAACTGCCCTGACCAACTGGCTGCAGCGGGAATGTAAGAGAGGGGGCAAAGAAAAGCCCAGATGTGGAAAGGCAGGTCCCACGATCCAGCACAAACTGAGCCACCCATACCTGAGGGAGAAGACAGGGCGGGACCTTGTGGGAAGAGGGGGCTCAAGAAATCCAGTGTGGGAGCCCAGGGATCTGACAGGGAACCTGCTGGACCTGCTGGAGCAGCCACACTCTGGCTAATCTCCGAGTGGAACAGAACTTGCCTCTGGCTTGTTACACCCCGCTTTATTATGAGTTCAATATACACCCAAGTAAATAAAAATTCTCTCTATTCAATATTCTATTCACTCTATATTCCATTAACTCTCTATTCAATCTTCTACTGGATCTTAAATCTTCTAACATGCAGGAAACTCCATCAAAGATCCCTTGGGGAGGATCCCAGCATTCTCACGTCTGAGTTCCGGGTCCTGTGCAAACCCAAACAAAGGCAGACGGGAGGAGGGGGAGCTGAGCTGCTCTGCCCTGCTGTGTGCATCCCTTACACTGGCCCAGCACTGCTCAAAGGAATGGGTCAGCTCCTTTCTGATCCATTTATCCAACAGCCTCCCTATGCAAGGGCCAATTCCAGCCCAGCAGCAGTTTCTGGGGAGCCCTGTCTCCTGCTCAGTTCTTCCTACCTCTACCATCTCCATGCCCCAGCTGTTTTGCCAGGAGCCTGGTGCTCTGAAATCCATCCCATTGTGCTGGGAAGATAATGAAAAGGGCAGCCAGGGATGGGAAGGGGGATGGAGACCTTGCTGCACACCTTCTGCTCCACTGGCTCTCACCAGGTCAGCACTTTCTGGGAATTACTGCGTTGCCAGATGTTGATTGGGCATCTGACAGGAGATGAATAAAGCTAATAAAGCTCTTATTTCTGGCTATAAAAACAATAATGAAAAGCAGACAGGGATGGCTGATAGGTTGCCCAAGGCCTTCCTAGGCCACACTGTAGCAGGAACTGCCTTCACCTGCCCTCCCTTCTCGTTCCCTCCTGCCTGTGTGCCACGAGCAAAGCCCTGAGATGGAGCACTTGGATGGTGCTGTGTACAGTGAGAATTCCTCTGTTCCTGTCCGGGCTCCCCAGTCACGACCTCCTCCAGAGCTGCCTGTGCTGAGCTGAGCTGAGCCCACAGTGAGCTCAGGGCTGTGCACAGCGGGGCAGCTCCGGCATCCCCACACGGGCCAAGGCACCTCCTTGAAATAAAAACTCCTCTGCCTCCAGCAGGGCACGGGAGAGCTCCTGTTCCTGTGCCAAAGGCTGCCAGCATCTCTCCCAGAGGCACAGCCCTGCACAGCTCAAGACCGAGGTCTGAATATCAACCACTTCCTCTGTGCTCTGCTGTACCAGCCTGGGGATATTTGGCCAGTTCTGAGGAGTTCTGAGATTCTGAGATGTATTTCTGCAGGGAGATTTGCTACACAGCTGCCAGCAGAAGAGCTGCCTCTGTCCCTCCCTCCAACAGTGACACTCTGCTCTTGGGAAGTGCTGCAGAAGGGGCAGATCATAGAATCAGAAAAACACAGAATCCCGGAGTGGTCTGGCTTGGATGGGTCCTTGATGTTAGGTACATCCCACCCCTGCCATGGGCAGGGACACTTTCAACTCTCCCAGGTTGCTCCAAGCCCCATCCAACCTGGTCCTGGACACTGCCAGGGATCCAGGGGCAGGCAGCCACAGGGGCAGCTGGTGCCAGGGCCTCTCTACCCTCATAAGGAAAACTTTCTCCCTAATATCCCATCTAACCCTGCCCTCTGGAAGTGGGAAGCCAGTTCCTACCATGCCCACACCTCCCAAAGCCAGGTGACAGCTGCAGATTTGGAGGGTAAAGGGGATGTTTATAAACAATTCCCTGGGTTTGTAACCTCATAACCAAGGATCTAAATGAGCTCCCCACAAGAGGTCTTGAACAACCCACAGACCTGAGGGCTGGTGGCAGAGGTATCCTTTGTGGTGAAGGTATCATCCTGCCACGCTGCCATTCTGGGAATGCTGGCGCTGACCTGTGCACAGCTGGCTCTGGATAAACCTGCAGATCCAGCTCAGCCCATGGCAGTCAGAGCAGCCCTGTTCCTGCTGGGATCCAGGCTGGCAACCGCAAAGAAACATTCAAAATGTGCAGAAACATTCAAAATGTGCATTTACACTGTTTAGGGGGTGGGCTCCACCACAGGGACAATGTCCAGCCTGGCTGACACACGGTGGCACAAAGCAGAGTTCTATGACTGGGGTGAGCTGCAACTCGGGCCTAACTTTAACTCATAAAGCCAGGAACAGGAGTTCTTCCCAAACAACAGCCCCTTCAGCCCAGAAACTGCTGCAATCCACAGGGGAAAACCGCCTGCTGGACCTCAGAAAGCCAAGGAGTCAATTCCTGATGCAGAGGCCCCAGCGAGCTGCCTCAACACCGCAGGGCATGATCTGGTTACACTTGTGCAAACACCTGCACCAGCAGTGACACACACACCTCTGCATTTAACATCTCTGCTTTCCCAGGCCTCAGCTGCCAGCATAATGCATTGGGAATGCACATTTAAGGTGGAAAACATTCCTGGAAACTGGCTGTTCTTCAAAGGCATATTTACTGGATGTTCCAATAGCCACGACTTAATAAACATACAGCAATATTACACTGGCTAAAAATATCTGGGATAAAAGAAGAGTGAAACTCCCATTGCCATTTTATTTAATATTTTTATCAATGATCTGAATGGCTCTGTATAAATCCTTGTCATGGGAAAGTTTGCAGATGCCAACGAGATTGGTGGGAGGGGAACAAGCAGCAGGATTGGGCTATCAATACACTGGGATCTGACATGAGTGAGAGCTGGCCACACGCCAGTGAAACATGATTTAAACCATCAAACACAAGGTAAGAAATCTGAAACCAGAAACACAGGTTACACTCAGAGGAAAGGAACAGTCTGGAAAAGGACTTGGAGGACATTGGAGATTTACTGTAGCCCTAAAGCTGCCGTAAAGGGGGACTGTGGTCCTCAGGGCTGAGAAGGGACAATGGATGATCCCAGAGGAAGGATCCCTTCCTGCACACAGCTCCAGGAACCTGCTGGAAGGCCATGCTCAGGCTCTGTTCCTTCCTTAATGGAGAAAGGGAAAATACAGGAGCTCCACAAAGCCCAACAGTGACTCTGGGGCTGGGAAATGGCAGCTGCCCAGGGTTCTCCTGAAGGAGCCCAAGGTGTCAGCTTGTCAAGGATGGGACCGAGACAGGACCTGGCCACTGCTCCAGGCACTGATATGAGATGGCAGTAGGTGGGGAGGGCTTTTGGGAACAATGATACTTCTTTGAAGACAATTGCAAATTTAACCTTGAACTAAAACCGAACAGAAACAGCCATGAAGGATGTCCAGCACTGGAAGAGCTTCCCAGGGCACCAGGTGAAATTAGGAGGTCAGATGTTTTCCAGAAGGGAAAACTTTAACTCACCTCTGGGAAAAATTATACAGGGGCCTGGTTACACATGGCTGTGGGAATCCCTGGATTACTACACTGGAGTCTACTCCTTGCACAAACTGTTTGGAGCAGGCATCTCTTTGTATTTAAAGGAATGGAGGAAGGCTTTGGAATGGCTCAGGCAGCCTGAAAGACTTTTCCTGGCTGCCTCAAACTCTACACAAGGGGATACTTCTGCTTAAGCTTTACATACTGTAAGTTATAGGGCTGTCTCTTCCCAAATTAAGCAAACAGAGATTCCCTCCTGCCGAGCTGAAAATCTCAGTATCAGTTTCTCCAGTCCTCAACAAATCCTCACCAGTCTGGCTCTGGAGAAAACGCATAAAGAACCCCCGTCTGCTCTGAGTTCCAGCTGGGGAGCTGCACGGATATCAGCGAGGTTTCAGGGTGTAACAGAGCAGAAACTAGCTCAGCATGCTCATCTTCTCAAGCTAAGTCTGTCCTTCTGTTTCCATAGATTAGCTCTTCCCTGCACTCCCCCTGCTCAGGATGCCAGCCCGGCCACGGCAGCAGCGAGCCGCGAACAGCGGGAGGTCCCGCTTCATCCAGCACCAGCTCCCTCATCCCCAACACTGGCAGCTTTTGTTCTCCTGGCTCCCGTCTGATCTCTCCAGCCTGTCTCACATTCCTCCTTCAGGGCCCCCTCCAAAAGTTACTCCACAAAAACAGGATCCTGCTTTTCAATTTCAAACCCAGACCTGGCATCGGAGCAAAAATAAAAAGGGATCCATCGTGGCACTGATGCACAGAGGTCTTTTTCCATCTCTCCCTTGGTTTGTGCAAGCTGAACTGTCACAAGTGAAAATTCAGCTGCTGTTTGGATACACATGGACTCAGGCAGTGGGATACCAGGAATGTGTTTCCTGGATAAAAAGTGATTAAATTGATCTTATCTGTACAGCTTTCTGCCAAAGCAAGCTGTGAGTTCGTGTCACCGATTGAGCTCCACTTCTCACTGCTGCCATGCAGTGCTGTGTCCCACCTGCCCTGTGTCTTGGCTCCTAAATCCCACCACAGGCCAGATCCTTGCTGGAGTACCAGGTGCAAGTCTGCCCAGACAGTGCCATCCCTTCCCTTGGGAGTTACAGCAATTCTCATCATGGAACAAGCAACTTCCTGACTGCCAGCTATTGCTTCCCTGGAACAACAGCATTTCAGAGTGAATGTGTTATCAAAACAATAAACCAGGCCGTGCATGTCCACATTAACTTTCATCTGCTGCTTCCGGGAAGGAGCAGCTGCTCTGACAGCTCCCTGCACGTCCAGCGCCTGTGTTGGTGTTTGCTTTATCTGCAGCAGGGCAGCCCCTCTGAGGGACTCTCCTGACCTTGCCAATTACCACAGCCAGGTCCAGGCTGCAGAGCTGGAGTCCTTTCAGCCACGGGAGGAGCGCCAGAGACCCAAAGGACCCACGCTGCTATTGAATGCTCCAAGCCTTGGGGCCAGACCAAACCTATCCCAAGTAATTCCTCCTGAAACACAGAGGGGACCAGCACCGGGCATTTCACTCCTCAATGTGTTCATACTGCACCTTCCTTCTTCCTAGTGCAGGCTGCAGGTCTAGGAAGCCTCTCTGCCCCTGCCTGTGTCCCTGCAGGACCTCGTGGTGTTTCCCAGGCAGCTGACACAGCCCAGTTAAGCTACATCTCCCCCCATTCCACCCTGGTCTGGTTTAGCCAAACAAGATTCCCATCAGCAGGAGAGGGAAGGTGGTGTGATTGGAGCTCACATTTTACCCACTGTTGTCAAGAGCAGCTGTGGCTGCCCCATCCCTGGAAGTGTTCCAGGCCAGGCTGGAGCAACCTGCTCTAGTGGAAAGTGTCCCTGCCCATGGCAGTGGCTGGGACTGGATGGGCTTTAAGGTCCCTCCAAACCTCACCAGTCTGTGATTCCGTGATTATCCTCTTGTCTGTGAGCGAGTGCAGCCTGCAGAGGTCCTGCCCTGAGAGCCAGGCTTGGACCATCAAACCCTCAGACTTCTCCAGCTCACTGCCAGACTCTGAATAAAAGAAAATCCAGAGCTGAGGTTCACGAAGGGAACCGTGTGTTCTCATGCTGGAGGCCCTGAAGGAAGTGGAGGTGAATTCCCATAAAGAAATTACCAGGATCATTAAGGATTAATAATTATATTTGCATCTGATAAGCTATTGGAGCTTTAATTTCCTGCAAGGTTTTTTGAGCTGTTGTGTGTAGAACAAATTGTGTGTGAGCTCAGCGCGGCGTTCCCGATGACAGCCGGGTGAGATGTGCTCAGCCACCAGTTATTTTCCAATTAACGTGGAGCTGTGGTGTGATGAGTAATCGTGCACAGAGAGGGAATCTTAATTTGCCTGCCCTTAGAACAGGTTACCGGGATTTCTAATGGGTGGCAAACAACTGCAAATCCTAACTAACCAAAATAACAGAGCCCTGGCCAGTGTCAAGTCCAATTTCACTAAATGCCAGGATCATTACATTCTCCTGTGGTGGCTGATTTTGAACTGGCACCAGGAATGAGTTATTCCCACTCCATGGGGATTTCAGGTTTCATCTTTGCTTCTATCTTTGATTTATTGAACAGATTTATTTTGTGGGTTATCTGTTAATATTTTTGCCCCTCTGCTAATGATAAGGTTTGCAGTTTGGTGTCTCCTGGTGAAGGAATCGGGAGTGTGGTATCTGGGTATGCTGGAAGTGCAACTGGCCACCTTTAAGCACTTCCACTGGCTCAGAAACACTGGTGCTCTCTCCCGTTGCAGAAATCTCAGTTCAAAAGCATCACTCTTCTCCCAGAAATGAATTCTGCCTCAGGAGCTGATTTAAATCAGAGACCAAAATAGAGGAAAAAACACTCTTCTGTTATTTTCACTCTTCCCCTGCTCAGAATCTCATGCGACAAATCAGCTGCTACTTAGGGAACATCTTCCCAAGACTGAGCTTTTTTCCTGGGGAGGCTGCAAGAGGAGGGCACGTCCCACTGCCACTGGAGCAGCACAGTCAGCACATCACTCTGGAAGCTGCTCCCAGTCACCTTCTATCAACCACTACTGGGAGAACATTTATGGTGAGAGTGTCTTAAGGACCCAAAAAAATAGAAAATTAAGGAAAACTCTCTCCGTGTCCTGCAGGTGGTTTCTCTTTCCTCACTCTCCTAGTACAAACCTCCCCATCCCCAGCCTGAAAACCCCAGTTTGTACCTCCAGCTCTGCAACTGCCACGGAGCATCCTGGTCCAGCCAGGATCATGTTTTGTCTCCCTGCATAATTTAGCAAGATTTTACTACCAGAAAGTAATTTCTCTGCAAAGAAAGACCAGCAAGTCTTGCCTCATCCCTTTAGCTCTGTATAACTGCAAATTTAATGACCTTACACGCTGCTGTGTCCCGTAAATCTTTAATAAAAATATCAAAGAGCCCCAGCAGGGGCTCTGCTGCTCAGCCCTCTCCTCACTGACACTCACCCCGAGCTCTGAGCCTTCTTCCCAGTATTTTACCCTTTTCAATAATAGATTATCTTAGCCTACATTTAGGGAGTTTGGACCATAATCCATCAGGCAAAATTTTCCTAAAGCCTCATGGACAACCAGATAGATTTATAGCATCTAGCCTGATAGTTATTTCATTAGCATAAGTGATCAAATTAGTCTGACATGATTTACCTGCAATATATCCATGCTGACTCATTCCTACTACAGTAAATTTATTCGTCCTAAAGAAAAAAAATAATATTGAGCTGCAAACAAACTGTAAATGAACATTTTAGAAGAAGAACATTCCTCTGGAATCTCTGCCTCCTGTTATTATTTCTGCTGGGATGGAGCACCAGCATTGTGGGGTTGTTTTTGGGTATGGGGTGGACTAAAACTGAGCCGGAGGGTACAGGAACAAGGGGAGGAAGAACTATCACAAAGTTACTAAAAAGAACTATCACTGCAGAGAGGGCAGCCACAGTCAAGGATTTTTTACTCTGTTCAGAGAGACACAGCACGAGGAATGAAGCCTGGCACAAGGCACTCACAGTGGGGTTTATCTGATCTGATTTCCTGCAGACCCTGAGGAAGCACCACGGGCAAGAGAGAGAGGAGCAGGTCCACCAAGCACACACCCACCATTGCCATCTATCAAAACTACTGAAGCCCACCTCCCCAAAAAACAAAAAAGCTATTTTGTGGCCAAACTATCTGTTCCTTACAGCTCCCTTCCCCACCGTGATGGGCAATAATGTCCTTCCCTGAAGGGTTTGGCTGAATGCAGCTGCCAGGCCCCAGGAGCAGCCCCAGCCTGCAGGGATTGCTGCTGGCACAGCCCAGGGCCTGGGGTGCAATCCCAGCTCTGCTCCTGTCCTCTTGTGCCACCTTTAGGCACAGCACCTTCCTCCAGAGCCGCTTCCCCTCCCTCTCCAGCCTGCCCTGGTTACAGCTCAGCTCTGCAGAGGACAGAGCAGCTCAGGTATCTCCCAGAGTGCTCTGGGCAAAGATGTCTAAATCTGCTTCCAACTCTTTCGGTCAAAACAGAGACTTTTCTTTCATTTTGCTGTTGCCTGAACATTCAGTTCAGGGATTCCTCACACAGGATTTAAAGACAGGAGAGGAGGGAGAAAGACTTTTTATAGGGGCAGGTAGTGACAGGGCAAGGGGCAGTGGTTTTAAACTGCCAGAGGGCAGGGTCAGACAGGATATTTGGGAGAAATTCCTCCCTGTGAGGGTGGTGAGGCCCTGGCACAGGGTGCCCAGAGCAGCTGTGGCTGCCCCTGCATCCCTGGCAGTGCCCAAAGCCAGGTTGGATGGATCTTGGAGCACCCTGGGACAGTGGGAGGTGTCCCTGCCCATGGCAGGGGATGGAATGGGATGAACTTTAATGTCCCTTCCAACCCAAACCATTCTGGGATTCTGGGATAACTTGGGAACTTACCCACATAACACTGGAAAATTAAATTTTGTCTAGGGAAGCATTTTGATATCAAAGGATGCTCACAAAGGCCCACTCCACATGAAGCTATTGGGTGATCTGTGTTACCACCTGAATCATTAAATTACATTTTAATTTCAACCCTGTTCTCCAGGATAATGAAGCCACATTCAACACTGTGTTGAGGGCAAAGTCAGCCAAGTAGTTTTTAAATAGTCACAGTTGAGAGATCAAACAAAGGTCCAGTCATTAAAGCATTTGAAAACTGGGCCTTTTTCACTATAAAATCCTCTGTCAAGCCTCCCCATTGCTTGGCACAGTAAAATAATATAGCCAGAGATGATATTTTTTCCCTCCTACATAAACTCTCATTTAGTTTCTCAGGGAAAAGAAAAACCTTTTCAAACTCTTCAGAGTTTAAAGAGAAATAAAGTTAAGTGTGACAGTCACTGAGGTGTTTCCAGCCTGCTGTGCTGGATCAAGGGATGAGTTGTGGCCTTGAGGAAGAAACCAGTAAGGATTCATCCCTGACCAACCAGTAACATTCAGTGTAATTGAGGTTGGTCCTTAAGACTTCAAAAGGTTTTAAGCACATATTTAAAATGATGGGAGGCTTTGATAACCTGGGACCTTGCTCAAATCCAAGGACCTGTCTAGGAAAGGACACACCTGGCACTCCATGTAACCCCTTAATTTGCACATAATCTGTGCCCTGCCAGGAAACCTGAGTCTCCTCTCAGTGAGCACCATCAGCATCATGGCAGTGCTGCAGGAACCCTCTCCTTAATTCCTTAATTAATGGGATCTCTGGAGCAAGCACACACTGTGTAATTAGTCCCAAAATGAAGTATTTCAGCAGCTTCCATTTAACAAGTAGTACTGCCATCCTGATTGTCAGCTAGCGTTCAGCCACCATAAAAACATGTTCTTCTTACACAGGAAAACAGACTTTTCCTGCTTCTAAGATGCTGCAGATTGGAGAATTTTTCCAGGCTTTTCTAACATCAAGTCCTGTGTCCTTAGAGATCTCAGGGTCAGCACTGACAGGGCAGCTTATCAGGCAGAATGATCTCTGGAGCAAGTTCCCAGCTGGATTAGGCACTGCTGTGAATGGAGGAAATCAACCCAAAAAATAACAGGGAAAATGACAGCCTTTCTGCCGTTTGACAGAGATCTTGCTTTCGCCTTTTTTCTCTCGTACATGTTCATAATTTTGTAGACAGGTAATTACATGTCTGATGCAAAGACCACCCCTCCTAGTTCAGGCTTCAAAGCTGGCAGAATTCAGTTGCAATTTCATCCCAGCAATCACAGATCCAGCAGAAATGCAGCTGGGTGGAAGATCTCAGTTCCAATCGAGGTATTCAAGCAGGAGACGTGGAATCAGCTGCTGCTCTTGCCTTTGCTTTCATCCTCCAGGCACAGGGGAGACCTGAAGGAATGCAGAGCTAAGCCCAGCTCTCCCACAAGACAGGTCCAGGCCACCCCAGCTACCTGCTCTCTCAGGAAGGTGAATGAAGTGGGGTGAACCCTGAACCCAAACCTGTTTCCTACAGCTCGGCATGCCAGCCCTGCCATTGCCACCTCTCCCAGCCCAGCTGTGGCAGGGCAGAGCCAGCTCAGACTGCCCAGCCTCCCTGCCCAGATGTGCCCTTCCCTCCCCACGGAGCCTCACAGCCACACTGGACAGAAAAGCCTCCAGCAGGCAGTGGCTGCCAGCCACGTGGGCCAGAGAGCACACGGTATTTGGGGAGGGCAGGAGTGAGGAACACCTTGGAATTTAGGCCGTGGTAGCTCAGTCTTCCAGCTTCCTCTGAAGCAAGGAGTGGACTCTGCTCAAGAGAGGAGCTGGTGTAGAATTCAGAATTGAATTCTGAGCTGGAAGGGCCCCCCAAGGATCACTGAGTCCCACTCTTAAGTGAATGGTCTGTTCAGAGGTCAAAGTCACTACCCTGCCATTATTAGCACCATGCTCTGACCAACTGAGCTAATCCCAGTGAAGAATTCGAGGGAATTTTCATAAGGACACTGGCCCAGAGACTCTGCTCCGTTGCCATGAGCTGGTCTGGGGGCGTCAGAGCAAGAGCTGCTGTGCTGCCAAGGCTGCCAAGATCAGGTGTAAATGAACACATCAAACAAGCAGAGAAAAAAGCAGGAGTAGAGTGAACAAACATTTGCTTTAACAGCAGCTTCCACTCATCTGGATCTTGTCAAAACACCTTTATCTCATCACCAGCACCGCTCGGCATCAGCACCGTGCCATCCTAATAGGGCAAACAAATCTTCCCACAAGATGTGAAGATAAAGGGGAAGAATAAAAACAGCTTCACTGGTTTTCTAGTGACAGGATGGCCAGTGGAGAAAACTGATATTCCCTGAACAAAACCAAAGGCTGGATAGGAAATGAGCCCTGAAATTACCATCAGACATTTCCCTGTCTAACAGACGCTTGTTCTGGAGGTCTTCAGTCATTATTATTTCAGGGTTGTGCCTGGCATCCCTTCTTTCTGCCACATACACACAGAACAAGCCAGAAATGTATCCAAAGTACTCCTAAGAAGCTCCAGCCCCGGGGACTGTGCCTCTCCAACCCAGGAGATCTGCTCACACCATTACTATTCTTACCATTTTCCAGCACCTGCGTTGAATATCCCTTGTTGTTAGGTCCATTCTTGCTCTCCCAGCACAGACCCCTCCCTCCCTCTTTGCCAGAACATCATCACCAGGTGCTTTCTTGCCCGAACACGCCCAGTTTCCCTCTGTTTGCTCCTCGGGCAAATGTTCCCTGGAACTACGATTGCTCCAACCTGCTGCTCATCTCTGTGTGCACCTCCTGTCTCCCCACGGAGGCAGGGACAGATCTTTCAGGTGCAATTTCTATTTTATGAATAAAAGATCTGGTCAATCAGAGACATGGGAAAAAAAGACACAAGAGTTCTGTCTCTGCCCAAACATGCCCAAAGAGCAAAAGCCTAAAATACAGTGTGGATGAGAAGATAAAATCAGGAACATCACAACTAAATTGGGATGTCTGGTCACTTTAGCTCTGTCACAACCGTACCCTGCTGGTGCTATTGAAGCCTCTCAGCTGCCCTTTAGCTGCACGTCCCTTTCTGGAGCTGCCAGGCCTTTGTTCCTCCCCAGAATAGTGTCCTGCTCGTGCACACAGGGGCAGGGCAAGGTTGGACACTGTGCACTGCATTGTACTGTCAGCCTAAATAGAAGCTGATGGGATAATAATTAATTGCAGTCTCCCTGTAATAAAAGACAAGACAAAGCCAGAGATATAAATAAAATCATCAAAGGGACTCACAGAATAGGAGCTGCGTCTGCATTTTGTGGGCAATTTACAAGCCAAAGGAAGGTTGGGAACCCAAGGACTGAAAAGCAATAAAAATCTATGGAGCCCTCACAAAACCGTGACAGCGTCTCGCTGATCTGCCTTGTTACCAGGCAGAGGTATAAATTCCCTCAACACCTCTGTTGTTTAAGGAGCTGGAAAGGGAAGGGAAAGCCAGGGCTCGAAGTGGGAGTGACCCCCAGCTCACTGAGCCCCGCACAGCGGGGAGGTGCCCTCGGAAGAATAGAGGAGACAGAAGGCACCCAGCTCTGCTGCGGGGGCAGCCGGCTGCCAGCAAAGCGCCAGCCTGGAAACGGAGCCTGCGGAGCTCCGCGCAGCCCCAGGGCTTTCACGGAGACGTTTTTAACTCTCTTTGTGCCACGAGGGCTCCTTTCCTTATGGCCTGCACAAAAGCGAACCCTCCCCTGACCTGCAAGTTGCCAGGGCCAGCTGCCTGTCCCTGCTCCCCGGCTGTCACCGCCTTCAGCTCAGGGGCAGGACGTGGTGACGAGCACAGCCAGGGCTCCAAGGGCCCCGACACTGCCCCGGCCTCGGGCAGCTGCAACCTGAACGCACGGGAGGGAGGACAGAGGAGAATCCTCCCCCTGCTCCCTCCCCGTGAGGCCGTGAGGGAGGAAAAAGGGTAGAAACGAGGGTGGATATGAAGGGAGGGGAGGGCAACATCCTCTGTCCCATTTAATGCCTCATTCTCACTAAAGTGGGACAAACAGGCACCTAAACACCCTCAGAGCCGGTGAGGTGACACATCCCTCTGCTCAGCAGCCTGCCCTGATCTTTCCACTCAGCCTCAAGGACAGAAGGACTGAAAGAAGATGACCAGGTGCTCTCATAAAAGGGGGAGAGGTACGGCCCTCCCAGACATCTGGGCCAAACGGCTGCTGGTGCAGGCCCCCTCTCCTGGGAAACACGCTATTGTACATTCGGCTCATCTCCATATGGCCGTGAGTCCCACCACACAGACACACAGGCTCCCCTCATTCATCCCTGAAGTGGATGGAGAGGCCAGGAATAGTGGGAAAGCAAGGAGGCACACCCTCAGCCTCTGTGGTAAAGGCTTTTCTTGCCAAGTGTGTGCGTAGCTGGGACAAGCTGGAAGCNTTTTTAAATTCTGCTTTCAGAATCTTCTCTGGCTAAACCAAGCCAAGGTAAAGAAACAACTAGTAATTAAAAGGAACTAACATTGCACAATGTCCCCCCAAAGGCAAACACGATCCTCTTCCCAAAGAACAAATAAGTCCTCAACTAAACAATGTCTTCCTTAATGGAGTCGGCAAAGACTTTCTTCCACCCTTGTCCTAAACAACAAACAAAGCAACCAGAGAGGAAAGTCACCTCCCTTTCCCTGCTCCTGCCTTGCCAGGACTTTTAATTTCCAGAGAGAAAAGGGCTCTGCCCCGCTGGGGACCTGCTGGGAGGTCACCAGAGAGGGGATCACCACAGACCACCCCTGCCCTGTGCCAGTGCAGCCCAGGATTGCCAGGAAGGGGAGGTGATACAGCCCCAGGCAGCCCCGGGGCAGCACGGCTCTGGCCAGCCCAGGAGCTCAGGCTACAACTTTTGTCTTTGCTCCCAAGCGGGGCACAGAACCAGAGCTGGGCTGGTTTGATTTAGGGACCAAGTCTTGGATCTAAAGGGAGAAGCCTGTCTGAGCTGAGGGTCAGCCACACCTTGCCAGTCTTAAACAGCTCTCTCTTGTGAGCCCTGCTCTGTGCTCAGAAGTTGGATTATTTTTAAGCTCTTTTTCAAGCTGGATGATTTTATGATTGCGTGATGCTATCCAAGGACCTGGAGGGAAGATGCCCAGGGCAAACTCAGCAGTGCAGCATCCCCAGCTTGGCTCCAGGGAACTCAAAATGGATCAATCAGAAGTCTCCTGTCACCTGGCAGGTATCCTGATAAAGCCCATCCCTGTCTGGGTGCAGAGCTGGAGCTGATGGGCGCTGCGGGGGAGAGAAAGGCAAACTGAGAGTTTATCTGTGTCCTTGACTCCAAGCAAGTTGAGAGCTGCTACACAGAGTGGGAGAGATCTGGAAAGCACCCAAACGTTTGTGGGGCCTGCCACCAGATTCTCCCTCTAGCTTGCAAGCAATCCTCTGAGCAGGGAGAAGGGATGGAGGCTCCAAGTGCTGCCAAGGGAAGAGCACACTGTGGGCACACCAGCAGGAAAATCGGAGCCCAGCTGTGCCAGCTCTGTCACTGCCCACTCCGAGGACCACCCCTGTGCCACCTGCCAGCCAGGGTGGCCCCTCACTGCTCCCTAATCTGCCTCAGCCAACATGAGCTGTCTTTTTCCATACCCTGCACGTGCATGAGCACTTTCCTTCTGCCTCCCCGTCCCTCTGTGGGGGGGATGGATTGGGAATGCACATGAGGAATTATCAGCACACTGCTGGTGTCCAGCATGTCACATCCATAGTTTCCTGAGGCTTTAAAAGAGCACAGACCAGCTTGCTCCTCAGGAGCCCTCCCAATCCAGAGCTATGTCACACATCCCTCTGCCAAAGCCATTTTTAGAGGGATTCACTTTGTGCTGTTCAGGGCAGCCTTGTAGTGCCAGACACCACAATGGAGCCACGCAACACAGGGATTCTGGACCCATAAATTCTCCAGAGACTGCAGCTTGATAAGGAAGATGGTGGCAATCCCTATTCCCTCACCCAAAGAGCTCTCAAGGCTGAGTTCAGTCACCGTGATGCTCAGAATTGGGGAAAAGCATCTGGCCAAGGTCTTTGGTGGGTGAGAGCCATCAAAATACTGTGTGCAGCCTGCCCTCTGTGCAGGAGGACACACAGGCCTGGTGAGATGAGCCCCACAGCTCTAACACCCAACATTTCTTGAAGCACTCAGCCAGGAAGATCCTCCTTCCCCAGCTGGTCCAGAAACTTCTGCCCAAGGGCACAGTCCTGATTGTGCTCCTGACCTGAGAATCAACATTATTCCTGAGCTTCAAATCCAGGGCTCGCCCCCAAACCCCCAGCTCCATCCTTTCCTGCAGCTCCAGTGGTGGATGGCCACAAGTTCCTGCTGGGGGGAGTGTCCTGGGGCCGCAGGCACTGCAGAGCAGGAGGTCACATCCTGACACGGCCACACTCGGCACAAGAGGAGCGCTGTCAGCAGGGCCCTCACACAGCCCCGTGACACTGCCCTGCACACAACAGACACACGAACTGAACCACTGCCCCGAGCTGCAGGAGCAGCCCTGACTGCAGAGGGGCCGTAACCTTTCGCTGAGATACAGGAACTTCAAAAAATCCCGTTCTGCAGACGGAACAGACGCTCATCTATCACACCTTCAGCTGTAAGATATCCCCTTCCTACCAGCAGGCTTTTTTTTAACCTGCATCCAGGCAACGGGAACTACGCTCGCTGATGGAGTCGTTACTGCACTCACGGCCACAGGCAGCCCGAGGTAATTCCTGCTCACGGGCAGGGGAGGGAGAGCTTGGGAACGGCTCCTGCTCAATCGCCCGGAAGGTGATTAAACACTGTGCTGCTCAGATCCACACTGGCAGCCAGGCAGGAGCAGGTCAGAGGTGAGGAGGGAGGATCTCACCATGTGAATATCGAGTAGAAAGAGAAGCATCTCTCTCTGATTCCTTTTCCAGCCTCTTGAGCAGTGTGAGCGGGAGGAGCAGCTTGGAGGAGAGGCTGCCTGCGCTGTGCTGTCATAGCAGCACCCAGAGAGGAGGGGGCTTTGAATCAAGCTTAGAAACTACTCCAGCCTGTGCGTGGAAGAAGGGGAAGGGTGCAGGCTCCTCCTCTACCCATCCCCAGCACGGATCTGGGACTATTGCTCCTTGAACCTCAGCAGTCTGATCAGGCAACCTTGGGCCTGCTGCCTTTCCTGTTCCTGAGCCATCCTGCCTGCTGTGCACTTTAGGAAGTGTGGCACAGATTCTGCAGGGTGTGAGCACACTCACACACTGAACCAAACACAGTTCAGGTATTTTTATCAGCAAGTGATAACACCTGGACTTTGGGTATATATTCAGACTAGTTTAGTGATTAGGAGTGAATATTCTTGGTGATAGCATGTGTGAAATGCAAGCAAGAGCTCTTTTGATCTTCTGTCCTCGTTCTCCTGGATCCTGGACTCCTTGGCACAAGGAACCACATGGCTACAGCCATGGGAGGTAGGTGCTCGTGTCCCATGAAGAACACTGCTGTGTCCTCTCCTGCTCTGCACTCCAAGATCCCGCTGTTACAGCCTGCTGAGATTGTTGGAAGGAGGCAGCTGGGTGAAAAATCATGGATTTTAAATAAAAGCAGAGGAATCCTGACAGATATGGCATAAGGACACATGGACCTAGCTTTCCCCAGGGGTTGGACAGGTTCTTGAGCCTTGTGAGAAGTCAAACCTGATGACAGGAGATGCTCATGGTGCTCCAAGGCACTGTTCCCTGTTCCTCAGAAGCTCCCCGGGTGTCTGCACCTGCAGACGCATCAGTGGAAGGCAGAGCAAGAGCAGAGCACACAGGATGGCCACGACCATGTAAATATGTGCTGCTAATGCCACGAGGAAAGAAACGCCACACCTTGCAGTTTATTTATTGTTCCATGTGCCCCAAGAGCAAAACCAGATACCAGCAGCTCTCCCTGCTGTAGGATTCTTGGAAGAGATCACTCCATCCAGCTGAGCTGCCACAGACCAGTGAGGGCTGGATCAGGACTAAGCAGGTGTGTTAAAAACTCTCCCTCTAAGAGAATTTTTACAGCCCCTGAGGTGCTGCAGCCTTACATTAATGCTGCACTTGACTTTGCAGGCTCTGTCCCTCACTCACAGCCTCATGATGCCGAGGTGAATCCTACAGAGCCTTGTTCCTGAGCTCACCCTTCCAGGCACATCAGATTCACTTGCCACAGCCATGAAGCAGCTCAGAGGCAGCAGCAGCATCCTGAGAGGCTGTTGAGGGCAGGAGGGCAGAGCTGCCAAGTCCTGAGGGGATCTGTCAGCTTAAACTTTATCTGCTGGAGACCTGCAGGCCCTGAGCTCACACTTGTGGAGCAGTGTGCTCACAGAAGAGCCCTGCAGTGCTACAGCAGATCCTCTGCTCTTTACAAGAGTTTTCTTCCTCCACAAAGGTGTTGTTTTACAGGCATTTCCTTCTCACATGTCTCCCACAGGTGTCTGGGTGGTGCAGAGCTGCTGGGTGCACACTACATGACTTCCTGGCCTCAGTCCTGTGAACTGGGCAAGGAGAACAGCCAGGCCCTGAACCCAAGGGACCTGCCACCCTGCGCTTATCATTCCAAGGGCTGGTTGCTCCATAAACCTGGCGGTGTGACCATGGAGCCACGAGGATCACAGCTGTGTGGAAGGCACTGGAGTGCCATGGAGGGCTATTTCAGTCACTCAGTGAAGACTTGAACTACACTGACTGTAGTGTACTGCAGGGTTTAAGACAAAGCCCTTCTCAGGGCTGAGCACAGGGGTGACAGCCAGGAGCTAGCTGCTGGCACAGCACAAGGCACAGCTCTGGCTCAGCAGGGCCATTTGTCCTCTGACATCATCTTCATCTTCATCCCTGGGCTGTTGTGAAAGGAAGTTTGCACGACTGTATGGCACACAATGGCAGCTCCAGAGCAAGCTGTGAGGCAGCAGATTGAGCTCTCTGCAAACCAACAGCAAAACCATTCCTTGGTGGCTTCTGCTGCGGGACACTTCAAAGGCACCACGCAGCCACAACACCGCTGCTGCTCTGGGGAAGGACTCACTGAATACCCTGCGTGAATGAGGAGTAAAAATTAAGCACTTCTATTTGGCACATGCAGCCCAGTAAAGATCCCTGAATGCTCAGCTTCTCATTGAACCTAAGGCAGGCTGTTAATTCGTTATTCACTTCCCAGCCTGGAAGGAAAAGCATGTTATACCCGAGGGCCAGAACTGATGAACAGAGCCATAAATCAAGCAGTTTACAAGACCAGCAATTAGGAAACAAGCCGACAGAAGGGAGAACTCTGTCAGTAATAAAGCAGACACACCACAGGATCCGTTGAGTGCTCAAAGCAACAGGGGACACGCAGTCCTTTCCACACTCCATCTCTAATTCCTCCCCTCATTTGCTGCTTTTCCCCTCTCTCTTCTACTTCCTTTTATTTCCTCCTGCCCTCCCTCCAGTTTTTCCTCTGTTCTCTCCCTCCTCTCTTCCAAAAGCCTATTCTCCCAGTGAATGCAGGGACACACCTGCTGAGCAAATGGATTTGGCAGCTGCTGCCCGGGAGAAGAGGCACGTGCTGGGTACCTGCAGCCACAGGATGAGGACGTGGGCAGTCCCCAGGTGCAGGGTGGGATGGGGGAGCCCAAGGACTGCACGGTGCAGGAGCCCCTGGGCAGGGGACAGCTCCTGGGGGAGAGAGTGGTGTGGTGGCACACAGCCTGACAGCCTGAGAAACCTGCAATTCTTCCCAGGCCCAGCCTGGGAAGTTGCAGAGGGCTCAGGAGAAGAATTCAGCTTTCATGCTATTCTGAGAGAGCAGAATTTCAGGAATGAAAAAACAAAGATAGGCACCTGTGGTTCCTGTTCAGCTCTATGTGAGCTACGTGATGTTTCACTTTCAGAGGATTGCTTCCTTTTCTTTACCAATTAGTCCCTTGTTTGTCTTTAATTGACCAATACGATTATATCTAACAACGTGTTCTATAAAAACAGCACAGCTATTTCTTGCTGTAGAATATAGTAGGAGAATATAGTAGAATAGAGAGAATAGAATACAGAAGAACATAGTAGATGATGTAGTATAAGAAACTCTCTTCCTTGATGCACAAGCCTGAATTATTGGAGTCTTAATTGTGCTGCTCAGAATCTGGGAGCAACAGAGTGACAGTGGCAGAGCTGCTCAAATAAGGAAGGGATGGGGTGACTCTAAACCACCTTCCTTGCTTCTGCCCTACTCATATCCTGCATCCAGCACCAGTCAGATCCAGCTCCCTTTGACTTGGACAGCAACTTCCAACACCTCTCCTGCTCTCTTCCTGCTTCCCCGTCCTTTGACATGACTCCAGATGATCTCCTGGGGTGGGATCACGGGTGACCAAGGGGCTTTAATGGCTTTAGTCCCACTGCTGTTTGTGATCCCATGGGCAGCTCTGCGCCTGTAGGACCCCCCAGAGGAGGGAGGCAGTGCCAGGGGCTGGCTGCACCCTCCTTCCCAGAGCTGCATTCCTGTGGAGCAGCACTCTGGGCAGAGCCAGCCCCGAGCAGCTGTTCCTGCACACAGCACAGGCACACACGTGAGATCCCAGTGCAGGATGTGGGCTCCAACCCCCTCTCACATCCCCCCTGCTCCGTGCACTGCCACAGCTCCTGCACGTCACACATTTGGGAAATCACAGCCAGAGGTGAGGGATTTTGCCTGCATTAGCCTTTGGCACCAGTCTCCCTAAAACAAGAGGAACGTGAACCTTTTATCAAGGAAGGAGGGAGGCCACGCGGTCCTCTGGTCATCCCAAGACCAAGCGGATCGAGTTATGCCAAAAATTAAGTGTGTGATATTCCAGTGCAGCCTGGAGGAGCCTTATGTCAAGAATGAGCATCACTCCAAAGCTCTCCCAGCTGCCTGTGGGTGATCCTGAGTGGAAAGGCCAAAGATTTGTCTGGAAGAGTTGTCCATGAGAGGAGGAAACATCTCCTCTGACCTTGAGCAGAGAGAGATTAATAATCCAGCTCCCCCAGCGCTGGGGATGGGAGGCTTTGATGAGCTCTTTGGCAAGTGCTGTAGGAAGAGGCTGCAATGCAAAGTTAAATAATTAGGTCATTGCAGAGCACAAGGAAAGAAAGTAGAAATATTCTCTGATTCCAGAGAAGGAGCAAACAGCTGCATTGCTGGAGACAGGCTGCATCAAGCTCCACGAGGAGTTGGGGAGGGAAATGGGTTTCAAGGTCTTGGGAAAAGCAAATCCCAGACACAAGGCCATGACAACAAAGCACACTCAGCAGCTGGGAGTGCTTGGGACGAGATGGGAAATCCTCTTCCAAGGAAGGTTTTTCCCACTCAGATCTTGGCAATCCACTGTGAGCATTTACATTTCACTTATCCAAGGTCTCTCTCAGGCCAGCCAGCCGTGGATTTCACTCCCAGAACAGTCGGACAGTTTCTGAACTAGCATAACTCACCTCAAATGCGTTTGAGGACAGGGAGATCCCAACAGAGCTGTGTGGGGCTTGCCTCAGGTATCCTAACCCGTGGTCTTGCAGCCCCTGGGATTCCCAGAGCCATGCAGGGCTGTTCATCACCTCTGAGCACAGAGCCCACAAGGCAGTCCATCCCAAGCCCCTCAGCTGTCCGTGGTGGATGAGGAGGAACAACATGAGGGAATAACAACTGCTGGCACTTGGGCCAAGAGTTTGTTTTCCCAGAAATGCCCCAGAGGATTTCCCAGGCATCAGGTAGGTTTGGAGTGGCACTTGAAGGGAATTGCAGCTCGGCTCTGCCCCGCTGCGGGAAGGTCAGAGCTCCACCACGAGCCATATGTTCAGCCTTGGCTTCCCCTCACAGTGCCAGGACACGTCTGTGAGGAAGGAGGCCGGCAGGAATGGGGATCCTCTCAGAGCCTCTCCTTGGCTCCCACCCCAATTAACCATTGGAAGGGCCCTGCCTTGCCAATCAAGAGTGGGCTAGGTAATTAATTAGTGGCCTGGTGGGATCCCGGCACCTCTCGCCCAAGCCCAGCTCCGTGGATTGATACAAAGTGGATTTAATGGGAACACAGTGGTTTTCCCGTTATGGCCCAGAGCTGAATAGACCTGTTTTTTGGAGGAACCTCCTCTACAGTCCTGTCCCACAGCTGAAAAATGGCTCCTCACCCTGCATGTACAGGAGGAGACTGGAAATGAACCTGCCTGTGAAATGTAGGAATGACAGAGAGAGAGCCCCTGAGCTGATTTGTGAGCTACTTATGTTCTCCATCCTCCCTGCATAAGAAACCAGCAAGAGCACAAGGTGCCACAATCCTTTCCCACAGCAGGAAGCTGGAGGTGAAAGGTGTCCAGGAGTTGGGACAGGGACAGCAAACCAAGGCTCAGGTGGCTCTTTTCCTCTCCCATGACCGTGGGTGACATTGAAGCACCAAGGAGTCAGGCCCGGGGAAAAGAGCAAGGACAGGAAGGGCATCAGGAAATCACGTCAGGGCAGCCCAAAATATTTTTAAGAGATGCTCAGAAGACAAGATGAGGAGCAGCTGCCAGAGGTCAAGGAATGATCTTAGTGGCCTGGGATGGAATAAGACTTTCCTAGGGGTACTGAGGGTCTGGCACCATGAATGATACCCATTCTGCCACATCCCAGCCAGAGATCCAAACCAGAGCCAACTGCAGCATCCTGCAGATGCACAGAACACGCACAGCAGTGAGATAAAACCACACTGTTGGGTGTTAGGGCTGGGTTTGTGGGCCCAAGCACTGCCAGAGCTCTAGAGGGCAAAGAGTACAGAAAAAGAGGCCACCTGTTTAGAACAAGGTGCTCAGAGCCAGACGTAGCACAGTATCAGCAGGGGACGGGCCAGAACAGCCCTGCACAGCATGAGAAAGGAGCCAGAGCAGGGGCAGACAGGACAGCGAGGAAACCTTTCCATCCTGTGAAGGGAAAAGATGCTTCCTACACAGCCAAAAGGTGTCAGATGCATCTTAGACAGCCAGAAGGTATCAGAACCACATCAGCAGTTCCCCAGATGACAGTTTTATTCCCTTATCCTACAAATGAGAACAGGCCACTTGCAGGTTATCACCTTCCTGGAGCCACTGTTCCTGCAAGACTCCAGCCCTCAGACTCAGCCACATTTATCCTACACCCCAAACACACCAGCATTAAGCCCACTCCTCTCACCCACCAAATACTAGGTTTTCCTCCCTGCTCTCACCTTCCATCTTCCCTCTTGAACGGGGTGAGCAGGACCATCTGATCCACGAGCTTAACTTCACAGAATCATGGAATATCCTGAGGGGGAAGGGACCCACAGGTTGTACAAATGCTTCTGGAGCTGTGGCAGCCTTGGGGCTGTGACCATTTCCTGGGGAGCCTGTTCAGCACCCCAGCACCCTGTGGGGGAAGAACCTTTTCCTGAGTTCCCACCTAACCCTCCCTGACACATCTCCAGCTGTTCCCTCCGTATGAAAGTGAACTGTGAGGGGTGGCCTGGGATGCTGCTGCTCCTGTTGGGCACCCCACCTCACTGCAATCCCTGGATGGAGCCCCCTCTCAGATGCTGTTGGGCATCCTCTGTCCAAGCTCGCAGTTGTCCTCCTTTCCTAACAAGCTGTCTGGCTCATTAACCCTGTTTTGCTTCTCTTCATCTGCTTTATTGCAGCTGGAGCCTTTCCAGCTCCCTCTCCTGGCTTGCTGTCCCTGTCCCTTGCAGCCCTGCTTCGGGGGCACGTGTGCCATGCTGCTCTTGTCTGTCTATTCCCAAGTCACAGCATCCTCCCAACACCAGCAGCTTCACACTGGCCTCTCCCAGGTGACATCGGCACTGGGAGCTGTTGTAACCTCTCCTTTCAGAGTCCTCTGATAGCCCTTGTCCCAATAAACTCATCTTGAAAAGATCAGGAGTTTTCTTTCCAACAGACACCTTTTTCACTCCTCTCAGTCAGTCCTCATTTTTCCACATAAAGCTGTCAGTTCCGTGAAAATGTCAGCCCAAGGCTCGGCAAGCATCGAGAAACAGATCAAGTGGAATGAATCATTTGGAAAGCAAAGAACAGAACAGAAAAATCTATGATTCATCCCCACCTTGGGTACTGCGGGCACTCGTGGTCCCTTCATCTCAAAAGGGGATATCAGAACTGAAACAGATTCTGAAAAGAGCACAACAGATGGTGGTAGACACACAGCATAATTAAAAGCACAATTACCGAGGCACAATGAAGTAGGCTCAGACTCGTTAGTGTGCAAGAGAAAAGGCTCGTGGGGAAAAAGTGAGGGTGAGAAGCCATTATTGCTGTGAAGGGGGCTTGGCTCCTCACCTCCTCCTCCAAGCCAAGGGCTCGGGGCTGTGGATTAAGCTGGGAGAAGCACCCCAGGAGTGCAGCCCAACCCCCTCCAAGACCAGGGAATCCATCCCCTACATCTGCTCCTGAAGCTGACACGGAGGCTTTGCTGCAAGTGTCTCTGGAGCAGAGGGACAACCACACGCACCTCTACAATTCCCATTTTCTCCTGACTCTCGGTCAAACATCCTCTCTTTCTCTATCATATTAGGAAAAAGGCTCATCCCAGTGTTCTCAGGAGTAAGTTAATTATACCAGTGCTGAAGGCCTTTCCTTGCCTCTCCCCATCTGTCATCTTTCATTCATTATGAAGGAAGGAGCCCCCACCTTCTATCAGCTCATAGCACCAGGCCACCCACCAGATTTCCAACGAAGCACTGTCGTGCTTTTCTTTATTCATGCATCTAGCAGGGAAAAACACCCAGAAAGCTCCTCGCTTGTCTTCAAACCTCCTTTTGCTGTGACTCTACAGCAAGTTTGCCAGCCCAGCACCAGGATCACGGTGAGGATCCCTTCACTGCTCCTCTGTTCACCCCCACCAGTCTCACGCTTTGGCAGGAGCTCTCTGGAACAAGCCTCCTCCTTTTCCCTGGTGCAATTTCACACCACCAAGCTTGCTTTTGCAGCTCTCATGCCGAGGATCTACCACAGGAGCTCCCCCAGCTGCATCCATCACTGGTTCAGTATCTTCCTCGTCTGATCCATTTCTTCCCAAAGACCACAGGAGGGACACTCAGGTCCTTCACTGTCCCACTCCTCCTAACTGGTTGAGCATGCAATGGGCTGGGCTGGCCTCAAGTGCTCTGGGGTCTGCAGGGAAGGAAAGGTCTTGGAGCCAGATATGTGTGTGGAATTAGCTGGAATCCCTTCAAAAGCCTGCGACACTTCATCTCCCCAGCAAAACAACTGAGATGCTGCACATTTATTTACTGTGATGTTCCAAGTTATAACGTGCCTTTCTAAACCACCCTGGATACACACTGGGAGCAGGCATTGTCCCTTCTGCACTTGGAAAAGCCCACAAAGAGGCTGGAGGAGCTCTAGGAGCACAGGGGAAGCCTGCTGGGTGTTAAGTCAGCGATAAACCTGCAGAACCTCTGCGAGCACAGAAAAGGGCCAAGATTCTGGAGATTTCACACTCAGTACTGAGCACTGTACTCCAGGAAAACCCAATTATCCAGGACAGCAGCCCAGAGAGGCAGAACAATCCCTGTCCTTGAACACACACAAAAGCTGACTGGATGATGCCCAGACCAACTGGACCTCACTTCAAAGCTGGCTCTAGGGACTCCCTGAGGGTACTTTCACCCCATTATCCTCTGAGGGTGGAACTGCACCTCCCTGACACCCCAGGCAAGTCTCAGTTACACAGAGAACAGCAAGGCTCTTCCTGTCAGCCCCAGAGCACGCTCTGGAGCTCAGCTCTGCCCCTCAGCTCCCTGGCATGAGATACCCACAGCACAGGACCTTCAGGCCCAGTCCTTTTTACACACAGGAAAATGGCTCCTGGCTTGACAGCACTCCCACAATCTTGCAGAAAAGCCAGAAGGTGCCCCTGGAAAAACAATCTGCAGGAAAGCTGAACTGTTGGAGTGAAAGTCTGGCTGGTTTGCATTTGAATTTCAGTAGAAATGCACTTAGACCAATGTTTGGCTCCAAAAACCCTTCCAGGTTTGAAAGCAGCTCCTAAGAGCCTTGCTAAAGCAGTTCTTGGCAGTGGGGCGGTGTCTGCAGGAGAAACACCCCACGCATTCCCACTGACAGACACAGGATGGGAACTGCCCCTCCCTGATACCCAGACACACCTCGGGACTGGCATCCTGTAAGGATGGATTTTACACCTTCACCTGGGGATCATCATGGAAAACAAGGGGTTATAAACCCACTTTATAACCTGGAACATCACAGTAAATAAATGTGCAGCACCTCAGATGTTCTGCTGCAGAGATGAGGCGTTGTGGGCTTTTGATAAGATTCCAACTAATTCCACATACAAGTCTGGCTCCAAGGCCTTTCCTTCCAAGCAGACTGTTACTAAGGCGTTCCACCAAAAGCTGAATGCAGTGACTGACTGCATTCCTCCTGGCCAGCACCTTCTCTGGCCTCTTCTCCCTTGCTGCAAAGCTTGGCCCTCCCTAACCATGTAAGAAAAGAGAGGACCATGCTGCAGGACATGGGTGGAAGGATGCTGGGTTTTCAGGGACCTGTTTTGAACTGAGATCACTGGATTTCTTGGACATTTGTAGCCCCCCAAGACTGTGCAGTAGCACAGGGGAGGGTAGTTCTGCCACCAGGGAGCTCAGCCCTAAGTCTGTGTTCAGGGCTGTGTATTCCAGGACTGGCAGGAAAACAGGGAGGAGCAGAAGCACCATCACAAGGGGAAACATGAGAGACTTCCCTTGGAATAATCCCATCCATGGAGAGGGGTTCAAGAGCTGTGGGCTCTTCCAGATTACACCTTCCAAATCCCTGGGATCAGTCAGAAAGAGGCTGAGTTGTTGTTTCCAGTGCCCGACTCTGGAAACTACACCCAGTAACACTTTACAGAGATGGGTCAGCACCGGCCCTGCTCCTGTTCCCCACACATGCAATGAGAGGCTGTGCTGGCAGCTCAGAGAATCCCCCACGGCATGTTCAGTTGTGGCTGGTGTCCTTTAAAATAATCAGTGCATCCTCCAAAACACTGCCTGCATTCCCTGCTCCTGAAAACTGCCTGCTGGAAGTGCTAATGTGCTGTTAGACTGTGTGTGATGATTATAGATGATAAACATAATTATTTTGGGTCCTGATTGCCTCTGCTGTCTGCATTCTGTTGCTGATGTGTAAAGCAATCTCAGTGTTATCAGTTTTATGGGCAGAGTGTGGAGGTACAGATTTATTCCTGAAGCCAAACCTTCAGGGAACAACCCCCCCCACCACCACCACCCTGAGGCACAGAGCTGTGCAGATTCCTGCCTTTTGGAACGTGCAGTCTTTAAGATGCACCTGAACACTGCCCAGGTCAGAGAGTGATGGAGGTGGGTTTCCTCATGCAGCTGTAAATCCCAAGGGGAAGAAAGCACTGGTGATGGAGTGGGAGTGATTTGACTGACCTCTACCCAAAGCAGTGCTGTCAGGCAGGCACCACACAACCCAGGATTTCGTGGAGATGAAGAAAATTAAATCTCCTACAGCAGAACAGTGGCCCATTCGAGCTGGGGGTGTTGTGTGTGAAGTTGGGGGTGGGGGAGCCCTTCAAATTAGGACCAGCAGATGTCTCAGGTAGGGATCCAGAGCACAAACCTCTGACTTTTGCTTTAAACCCCTAACTAATCCATCCTCCAAAAGAGTGCAGTTGCTTCCCAGCCATGAGAATAAAGAGAGCACTGCTAAGCCCTATGGGGAAGATGTCATTGTCCCTCACAGAAGAGGATGAGAGACAGGAGACACGTGCTGTGACAACTGTAGGGACCTGCACAGGAGGAAAAACCAAAGGAAGGCCCACTCTGTGTTCCATCATCTTTTTACTGTCATATTGTCCTGTTTGTAGCCTTGAGCTGTGAGCTGCCTCTTCTACTATCCCTGCCACATCTGAGAGAGATGAAGTGGCAAGGTCTGGACAGCCTGCACGGCACCACAAACTTCCCTGCCAGTGCAAGAGGAAGGGCTTACTGCAGAAGGCTGAGGGGCAGAAGGAATAGAGGGTTTGGCAGATTTTAAGCTCCCCAAGCAGCCCTGCTTCCCTCCACACTAACCCCATCATGACCTGGCTCCTCAGAGAGAGCCACTGCCTGGAAAACAACCCTCTCTTTAAGTTTGATTATGAAATAAATAAATCCAGCCAGCTACCCCAAGGCCCTGCAGCCAGAGCAGCCAAGGAAAGGATTGGAGAAGCCTGAAAAGTTCCAGTGAGAGCAGGTAAGCAGAGACGTGCTCAGCACAGAGCAGAGACAAGGCTCCTCACACGAGCAGGCTGCGGCCCCACAGCCATCCCCCCCGGCCTGGCCTGGCTGAGCAGGGTATTTACACGTACAGGCAGGGCGACGCCGAGCCCTGGCTGCTCAACAATCGACTTTTATTCTCTGCAGAGCAGCAAAGCCAGGATTTCAGTAAACACGCAACCCCAAAAATGCGCCTGCGGATTGGGTAGAGCGGAGCCTGTGCTCTGCCTGCCAAACTACAAAGCCCTGCGCCGCTGGGTGGTTTCACGGTGAGGTTTCTGTGGGGAGGAAGTGTTTCCAGTGGTCAGGGCAGGGAGCAGGGCTCCAGGAGACCTGGATTCCTGGCTCTAGAAATCTGGAAAGCTCTGATTGCAGGAAATCTCACGCACACTCAGGAGCCGCTCTCCCCGTGCCCATCCTTCCTTGCTGAGGCACAAAACGCTGCTCCGAGAGGAGCCTGATAACACTGCCTGACCTTGCAGGGGTGTTGCAGTGCTGGGTGATTGATGCCTGAAAGGCTGTCAGAGCTCTCTGGATTAAAATCTCTCTGGGAGGCATTGGGAGACTGCACAAACAGGTGCAGACACGTGAGAGGGAGACATGCAGCTCATACACACTCTGCTCCCCTCCCTGCCTGCAAATCCCCACACAGAGCTGGGCCCGCTACTCCTGCGTTTAAATATTTACAAGATGGGCCTGCAGAAAACGTGGGGTTTAGAGCAGAGCAGCCAACACTCAGCTCAGAGCTGCTCTCACAAACCCTGCCTGCTGCTCAGGCTGCCCAGGCTCAGCCCCAGCTCTCTGCTTTTACTCACAAACCAGGCCAGGGTGAAGCCTGAGCCCACGGCAGACACAGCCCAGCCCTGCTCAGTTTGGCCAGGTGGAACTGGGACCTCCTCTGACCCTTGGCAAGGCTCCCTCTTCCTTTCACCCTCCATGTCATTCACATGCTGCTTACCCCATCTTTAACCTCATTAATGACGACTAAAAAGGCTGGACCGAGCCCTGGTCCCTGTGGAATGTCTTTGGAAAATTTTGTACCTCCTTGACCAGCTCCCATCACCTCCTCCAGAGGAAGGACTTTGCCTGGAGGTGCACAGAGCTCCTAGAGCAGCTCCTTTGCCCCTGGGAAGAACCTGCCAACTGCACCAATAGTTCTATAACAAATCAAAAAGGAGGCAGGAAGGAACATCACACTCTCACAGGATGGCTCTGTGTTGAGCAGCTGTGCTGGGCTCGGCCCCTTACATCCAACTTTGGGGCTCCCTTCCTGTCCTAAACAGATCTGGACACTGTTAACTGTTCTAAATCTTCTCTTACCTTATTGGCTATGTTTCAGAAATAGGTGGCATGAGTCAATCACAGAGGACCAGTTTAAAACATTGTAAGCTACTTCCCTCAAGTGGAGGGAATAAAAATCACTCAACTGCGTGTCACAGGCTCTGTGTGCACCTCAGGTAGGAGAAAGAGAATGGGAGATGGACACCTGCACAAGGTAGAACCTACCAACCTGTCTGAAAGGTGTTAGAATAGAAACACTCATATGCCAGTGACAGTGCAGAATAAACCTCCCCACTGCACAGACCTCAGGGCACACTGAAGGCACCCTTTGTGTCAGATCCCAAAGGGGCAGGTGCTCTGAGAGCCCAGCAAGTTCCCAGATGGACAGCTCATCCATATCCATGCCCAGGTTCTGGGAACATGCTGAATGCAAGCTGAGATGAGTGACAAGTGCTCTCCTACACAGCATTTCAGCACAAATGGAACAGACTGCTTAGAAGCAGCTTGAGGGGTCAAAGACCTGAGTCCTGTGGAACAAAGCTTTCCTGCCTCCCAGAGCTGGGGCTGCAAGGCAGGATGGGATGGAGGGAACCAGGCCCAGCTGGGGGAGCTGGTGGTGGGACCTGCACTCACCCCGAGGCTCTGTCTCATCTCATGGTTGCTGCTTTCCTCAGAGAAGCCAATGAAACACGAACAAAGAATCCCCATTTCACCACAGTTCTACAGTTGTGGAGAAAACAGCCCAGCTCCAGCCTCTTCCCTGTGCTGCAAGCAGGAGGATGTTTCATCTCCTGCAAATGGAAAGAGATAACAGGGGTTTAGCACGAGGCAGGATTTGTTTCTGATCAGTCCCACAAAAGGACACACAACCCGTTTATTACTGCAAATTAATTGTGCCATCAGTGCAGACGCCTGCAATTATTTCTGTTAAATATTATCTTTAATTAACTGTAAAATATATAATTAATAAACTTGCCCCCTCATTTTTGTTAAGTTTCACTGCTAAGACCTTATTACTGAAATAAATCGTCCTAGAAGCGCACATTGACAGAACAGAGGAAGGTGCACGCCTCTAGCACAGGATAATTTCTGTATGGGAAGTGGAATTAGGAGGGAGGAATAATCACCTCTCTTCATGGCTAGGACTGTAGAGACACCCCACTCTGCCACCAGTTGTTTCAGCTCGCGCTGCTTGGATGCAGGCACGGAGAATCTGCTTTGGCTGACAGGGCTGGCTCGCTCTGAAAGCTGTCGGGCAGATGCACACTCGTCTTTCAAGCCTGAAGAAACAAAAAAATGAATTTTCTTTTCTGATTTACAGTCCATTAAAAAAGTTTTCTAACTGCAAAGCTGCACAGAAAGACCTCAGTGGTTAGGCTGGTTCTTTTAGAAGCCCCGTGTTGCTCCAGCTCTCAGTGCTGTGCTAGAGCTGCATGACTGATTTGCTTCCCACATACATCAGAACTGTTTGGATTCAGGGAGGTTTGAGGATGGCTCTTAAACCATCCCAATTAGAAACGCTTCAAAAACATTGCTGAAATTTGACTCCAAGCATAAAATTCCCCTTAGGCTTTGTCTCCACTTGTGATTTTTACCTCAACTTCGTTGATTGCCAGATCAACCAGGGGTAATTAAAATATTTCCAAAGGCTGTTCTGGGCAGCACTTTTTGCCTTGCTGCAGGTGACAAATGTTTGTGGCTTGCTGGAGGCTGGTGTTCTCTCCTGGCTGAGCTGAGCATGCCAAACCCAGAGGAACGCCTGCTCCATCACCATCCTCCCTGCCTGGGGAAGGTGGCACGAGAGAGGAGTGTACAAGCACAGAGATCAGCTCTGGGGTATGGAGAGACATAAAGAGGCACACAGGAGGAGAAGGGCTGCACGGCTTTTAAGGAAAGCCCAGGATTTCCCTGCTTTTGGAGGTACCTGGATGGCCCCAGCAGAGCCCACAGCCTGGCAGTGTCAGTGCAGGTGAACTTCAGAAACAGAACTACCAAGGCTGGGAAAGACCTCTGGGATCACCGAGTCCACCCAGCAGCACCACCACTAAACCATGTCCTCAGCTACCGTATGCACATATTTCTGGAACACTTCCAGGGTGGTGGCTCCACCACTTTCCTGTTCCAATGCCTGACCACCCCTTCTGTGGAGAAATTTTTCCTAATACCTGGCCTAAACCTCCCCTTGCACAATTTTCCCTTCAAGGCCCTGCTTCGGTCCCATTTGGAGCTATTTCACAGAATCAGTGAGGTTGGAAAAGCTCTCCAAGACAATCAAGTCCCACCTATGACTGATCCCCACCTTGTCACCAGCCCACAGCACTGGGTTCCAGGTCCAGGTATTCCTTGGACACCTCCAGGGGTGGGGACTCCGCCACCTTCCTGGGCAGCCCATTCCAATGTCTGACCAACCTTTCCATGAAGAAATTCCTTCTGATGTCCAACCTGAAGCTCCCCTGGCACAGCCTGAGGCCTTTTCCTCTTGTCCTTAGCGGAAAAGGAGAAGGGTTCTCACCTTAACCACTGCACTGAGTTTTTAGCAATGAGATGAACTTGGGGAGACAGATGGTGTCAGTTCCTGGCCATCCACTACCACTTTGTCACCCCATTTTGCAGCTGTGGGCAGATTAAAAAGGGCTCTGTGGGTTGTGAGTGCACAATCCCTGACAGAGAGCAGGTCCTGGAGACCCTCACCCTGCTACAGCCCTGAGTCTAAAGAAAGGGCTCCATTCTCCACTTCATTTAACTACCACTTAAAAATGGTGTTGGACAAATGTTAAAACAGCCAGCCAATTTGATTACACAAAAATTTTAGAGTCAGCAAATTATCTAGTGAAATGATGCATATAGAAATGTTAATTCAACAGCAACTGAAACCTTCCACATCCCTTAACATCTAAAGATGATCATTCTACACAAAGAAAAGAGAGGGCTGAGCATACTGTCCTTGCTGGAGAAATTACAGGAATATTCTAGCTCTCACCTACACTGTACCCTATATGCAGTGATATAAAAAATAGCAGGGCATGAGGGAGAGTTTAGATGTGTGTTTGGGCTGGAAGCTCTGAAATCATATCCTTTGCCCTGGGTTTGCTGGGGGAGAGGCTCCTGTATCAGCCCATTCCCACCACGTGCCTCTCTGCAGAATCTTTCTGTATAAAAGTCTAATTTTCCTGCTCTAGACAAAGCACAGAGGTACTTTACTGTGACACACACACACTCTCACCCTCGGGAGTGAGGACCCTGTGTGCCCACTCCCAGGCACTTCATTGCCCAGGATCCTCCTGGGTCAGACCAGGAACACTGCAGAGGGAGAATGGAAGAGTTAAGCAACTTAACTCTCTGGCTCTCTGGCTGCAGAAGGGGAGGGAGCAGGGAGGCAAAGCATCTGGCTTCCCTGCTTCCCTAACAGCCTGGCAGGAAGGCTGCTGTCAATTCCGCCTTCTGCCTTGTTGGAAGAAAGTAGAAGTGACAAGAGGCCCTCCAGGCAGGCAGCCAGGAACCAGAAATTCAATTGTGCTACCTCCTGAAACTGGACCTTTTTTTGGAGACCCTTTCCCTGAAATTGTTTTGACTTAAAAAAAAAAAAAAGGCTGTCATCATGGTTCAGGGCCAATTCATCACCCCCTGGTCTCCTGGCTCTCCTTGCCTCCATGTAAGCAGATTTGCACAAAAGGATTTCCATTTTCTGGGCTGCTCTACAACCAGCCTCACCCACAATAAATACACAGACACATAAATATGCACACACACACACACACAAACACTGTTATTTATAGGTACAGGCTCTACCACAGACAGACGCACGCCCGGGTGTGTTCCCGCACTGTGCAACACGAGGGCTGCAAGCACACTGCAGCTGAATTTACTCCACACTCACAGCTTAGGAAGCAGAGTGTGGGCCATACGGTCTGTCCCAGGGGCTTAGACCAACTGGTTATTGGCTGGTGCTGTTGTTCCTCTAACAAGCCCCTGGATATATGGCAGGGGCTGCAGAGAAATGCAGCTGGAGGAGCCTCTCCCTGTCAGCAGCAATCTGTCACCGCGCGCTCGCGCCCGCCCCGTGCAGCACAAAAGCTGCACGGCAGTGTCAGCACAAAGGTCAGGCTGCAGGTAGGCTGGGGGGGTTCTTCATTTCTGGGAACGTGCAGCCAGCTTGAGGCACCGTCTGGATGCTGCAGCGGGAATTTCAGCCTCACAGATGCCTGGCTATAATTTAAAACGAGGCAGCATTTCCATTACAAACCCCATTTTTCCCTGTGGATTTATACCTCAGCTATTCAGCTCCACTTTGGGGTGGACCTTCTTCACATTTTTTCCTGCACAACATTTAAATCCAGCTCAGCCTCTGTTGGTCGTGAGATGGAGAAGGAAATTACGTATGCACACAAACGCTCACGAGCACACACAAAAAGCTTACACAAACATATGCCCGCAGAGAGATCTGTCACAAAAAACCAGACCAGCCAATGCAAATAAGCTCGATTTTAAGAGTGAATTAATTTGACTCGATTATTCTAAATTATTAACAAGTTCCAGCAACCTTAGAATTCAACAACCACACTCGAGCTTTCATCTAGGTTAAATGGAAAACAGATAACTTACGCTGATAGAGATGACATCAGTATAAATCTGTGACAGCAAAGTTGGAGGCACAAACCCGACCCACTCAGAGCCCCTCTGCTTGCAGCAGTGTGTTAACAACTCCGGGATGCTTCCCCTCCCTGAAATATTCCAGTGCAATGAATCACCCCCAAGGGGTTCAGAGCCAGAACCCCCCCGTTTCTCTGGCTGCCAGGTGAAACCTGACCTGCACAACACTCCTGTCTGTTTATGACTTGCTCTGCCTTAGAAAGCCCTTTTTTTTAGGTGGGTTTTTTTTTAAACTCTCTATCGATTCTACTTTGATGTAGTCCAATAAAGCACATTGACAGAAGCAATTTATGTGGGCCAGTGCCTCCAGTCCCAAGAAAGCTTTCCTGGGCTACGGAGGGGTTAAGCACCTGGCAAGTACTACACAGGTTATCCAGTTATCCCAGATTACCATGTTCATTCAGTCCAAGCCCAGGCCTGAGATGAGGAATGACCTCCTGTTTCTTCCACTCCCAAGCAGAAATACGTATGATTCTCTCTATCACTTCCTCACACCACATTAGGAAATGTGAGAAATTTCTCAGTCTTAAAAGGAAAAAGCTGTAAGTGGCCACTGGAAGCAGATGAGCACATTTCCTCACCTCTGATGGCACAGAAACCAATCCTGGGGCACCAGAGCTGGCATTGGTACCAGCAGGGCTCAAGCACCTGGAAATTTTAAGATGTTCCTGTTCACATTTCTGCACAGGTGTGCAAATAGAAATTGTTCCAGTGCCACAAAGGTCTTGATGAGGCAGTTAAGAATACCATGGATTTATCCTATCAGCTGAAGACACTGCTGGTATCCACATGACGTGCTGTATTCCCTCCTCCTTTCCTGGTTTCACACCCACACCTTGCTCCCGAGGCTGGGGAGGCACTGACCAAGGATGTCACTCAGGGAAGATGTTTAGTAGGTGTTTAGGTGGCTCCTAAGTGCAACCTAACAGTTTCCTTGCCTCTTGCTAAGAGGGCACAGGAGCAGAGCTGAGAGCTGCGGAGATTGCAAAACTCAGTTCAATTTAGCCACAGGGCAGCTGAAAGTTCCTGTTGCATTTTTTCATCTAAGTACAGCAAATCCCCTCACTAAGCACCAGCTCAGGTGGCCATAACTCCTGCAATGCTAAGTGGGGAGCAGGTATTGGACAAGCCATGCATCAGGCAGAGCAGGGAGCAGCTGGAGAGGGACTCTGTCCTTCCAGGGAGGAGATGCCACCTGTCAGCAGCACCTGCTGCTCCGGAGGCATCCGACCATGCTGGATTCTCACCCACCCAGAGCTCCCTGCAGTCACCAAGCATGGCTAGGGTTTCACTGTGGATAGGGTTTCCAGCTGGAGCTCCAGGAAAGGGAAGTCTCTCCAGAGAAGAAGATGGTGGGGGGGAACAGAGAGCTTGTTGTGACACAGCAGAGATGGCCACCAGGCACCGCCTGTGCCAACGGGACACTTGGGTGCTGAAAATGCAGCTCAGAAACACCAAGAAAACGTGGCCTTAAAACCCACCTGCACCTGCTGCCTCTGTGCCAGGCTCCTGGGAAGAGGGACAAGGCACAATAATTTGCCATGAAGCTGTGAGCACCTAACTTAGGGCTCTTCATTTACCAGAGGAAGAGCTGCAGAGCCTCCTGCCTCCTCACAGAGAGCCCTGCCCAGCACCAACGGGAGGTTTCCTCATCCATCCATCCATCCATCCATCCATCCATCCATCCATCCATCCATCCATCCATCCATCATGCACCCACCCACCCTGAGCTCCGTGGGCAGCTGGCAGTGCCCAGGGCTGAGGATGGATGGCTGAGTGTGGCAGCCAGGCTGGAGCACAGGCAGACAGGAGCAGGGAGAGGAGCCCTGGTGATGGACACGGGATCTGCAGCGTCAGCCCCGGCGTGTGGCTGCTCCAGGATCCCCCACAGCCCCCGTATGGCAGCTCCTGAGCTCAGGACAGACACGTGGCACTCGCTGCCATCCCATCCAGGAGTTATGAAGCTGTCACTTGCTCAGGCTGTCCCCACACAGTGCCAGGAGGCCTCGGAGCACCGCCTGCTCTCACCTGACTGGCATTTTTGGATGCTGTTACTGCAGGTTTGGAGCTTTGGGACCTGCTGAGGAGAATGAGGCCAAATTCCCAGCCTTTCTGCCTCCCCACTTCTGCCCTGCTTTCTCTTTTCTGGAAAGTTTTCCCATGCTAAGTATAGCTCCTAACAGGTGCATGACCAGAGGGGAGTGTCAGGGCTGCAGCTGTCCCCACAGAGGCCTGGATCCATCTCCATCTGTCTCACTGGAGCTGTCGGTGCTGCCCAGCCGAGCTCTCCAGACACAGCATGGGGGAGCACCAGGGACGCAGGCAGGAAATACACGCACACACACACGCTGAGGGAGGAGGATCATGCCAGGGAATGCCACAAACACAGCCTTTGACATCAAACTAATGCATCCTTTGAGGCTTTAAAGACCCCTTGGCACACACAGGCAAGGCTGCCAGCTAACTCATCTCTCTTCCTTGCCATGCTACCAGCCTGATGCCAAGGTCAAGCTTTAAAGGAAAGCTGGCTGCTCTGTAATCCCCTGTGCCTCATTTGGGGATGCCACAAAACTCGTCAGGATCAGTGACGGGAAATATTTGACTGGGGCTGAGGCCAGTGCGATGCCTGAAGTGGTTCCCTTGCCCAGCCAGCTGCCAGGCCTGGCTCCACATCCTGCCAGCCCCACACCACCCCCTTCCAGCTGGGAACCAGCAGCACTGGGCTGCAGGTGATGTAAGGCAGTGACACAGGGAGCTGGGATCCCTGCAACCCCCCAGAGTGGCCAGTGGACATCAGCAGGCACCTCCACGTGCACAGTGGTGACAAGGTGTGCCAAGTTTGTAGGGGACAGGTGCCAGGGTGACCCTCCTGGGCACTCATCACTGTGTAGGGGATATAAAAATATGAGCAACAGGGATAAGCGACAACCCTGCTCACAAACTAAAGATGCTTCCTACCCCTGAGGTGTCCTGGAATAATCCCAAGCTGATAGGACATGAGGAAATTAGCATTTTGCAGGTGCTGCAGCAGGAAAAGCTGATCTGGTTCACAAATCTGGGTCCTGGGACGTGTGCTGTGCCAACAGGATGGCCTGGATTAACGGGAGGTGATGAAAACCATTTGCAGGGAATAGGAGGCCACCGTGACATCAGCACCACTGGAAGAAAAAAGGAGGAAGTTTCTGAAGTCACACTGGGCCACCACAGAACATGCTCCAGACTGTGCTGTGGTCACAGAGTCCCACGCCTGAATTTGGGGAACCCAGAGCCCAAGTCCCTGCTCAAGCTGCAGGAAACTGAGCCACAACCAGCCCCCAAAACTCTGCCTGGGCTCAGTGAACGGGTGGAGGGGCTGGGTGAGACACAGGTGTATAAATCCTTGGCAGAGGGAAAATCCATCCTCTTCTTTAATTCTCTGTTCAAATCAATTTTAAAATGAAAGCACACTGCTGGTAGCAATCCAGTCACACCCTCCCAAAAGGAAGGAAGAACCCTGTATCCTGGGATCTGGGGTGACTTTCCTTCATCCTTTCACACCAATTCTTTTCAGGCAAAAGTGCTGACTGAAGCTCTCTGGGTCTCCAAAGACCATTCCATCAGCTCGGGGCTGCTGGGGCTGCCAGGCTGAATTATCACAGGTCCTGCCCTCCCCTGCCATTAATATCTGCTCACCAAGGGAGCCCCGGCCAGCCCAGGCACAGAAGGGCAAACCCGAGCTGCAGGAGTCTCCCACAGTAAGGAAGGAGGCATCAAAGGGAAAAAAGAGGAAAATAAATATACCCCAGGCATCTCTGGATAGTCTTAATGGAGCTCAGACAGCCTCAGGAAGGGAGTGAATTACTGGGAGCCATGAACTTTGGAGTTCACATTCCCCAAGGAGCTCCAGGCACACCTCATGCGCAGCGCTGAGCCCGATGTCCCACAGTCTGGGGTCTCTTTCTGTCCCAATCCAACCCTTTCCTGCTGTCACCTATGTGACTGTGCCAGGTGACACCTGTAAATCTTCTTTCCACCAAAACCCAGAGAAAGCCAAGACAGAAGCAACACCCAGCACTTCAGCAGCACAACTGGAACATCTGCAGCATTATACAATCCTCCCCTGCCTGGCCAGACATGGGACTGAGAAAGGGTTTTCTGCTGAAAAACACAAGACATGGCTAAAATACTTTTGGTTTTAACCCCAAACCTCAAGTGCCTGAGCCCCAGGGCTCATGCCAGCACCCCAGCAATGAGCACAGTCACCCCCTGAACACCCCAGAACCGAGCAGGATCAGTGACCAAACACAGGAGCAGGGCTTTGTCCCTGGCCAGGGACACCCAGCAGCACAAACCCAGCTCAGGGATCTCAGCAGCCTTGGTCAAAGCTCCTGCCTGCACTTTACCATCCAAACAACAATCCAGGGGGGGTCTGATGTGCTCCATGGATTAGAGCTGGTGAATTAAGAACCTATAAAGATATTATCCAGGATCAGCCCCTGAGAGCCCCAAAACACTCAGAGCCACAACTTGTCTACAAAGCCTTCAGAAACAGGGTGTTCTTCAGTCCCCGGCTCCTGGGGCCCTGTGTCTGCATGCAAAATTCCACTTTTGTTACTGCAAAAATGGCATTCTGGGCTCCCACAGCTGAAGAGCCTGAGAATGCAGCTAAAGGATTAAACCCCTCCTCCTCAGACCTACAGTAAATAAAGAGAGTTAAAGCAATTCTGCAAACTAGAAGGATTTGAAGCCAATTTTGTGACTGTATCAGGCAGTTCTAGCATTCTTTGTACTTAGGAGAAGCAGGGCAGAATAAAGGGGGATTGATCAGAGGACTGGGATGGCTCCCTCCAATGTGGAGATTTCTGGAGGTGGAAGGGCTGGCAAAGAGGAGGCAGAAGCAACAGGAGCAGACATTTGAGAGACATTTACAAATGGATTTCTTAGCCAAAATTTCCCCTCGGTTGCACCTGCACATCTCTGCAAACATACCTGGCCTCTGCACTGCGGGTTGAGGGCAGTTTAACCTGGAGTCTGAACAATGGGATTAAGCAGCGGATCAGCAGAAAAATGGTTGCAGACAGCTACGATTGCTGCTGGAGAGCGATTGTTTCCCTGAGCCGCACCGCGTAAGCGCCGGTGCCTTTGTGAGATTTAATGGTCCAATTATCCCAGGCGGTGTCACCTCCTCCCGTTGAGCACGCCCAGACCTGCTCTCCTGCCTCCGTTCCCCTCTCCCGTTCTGCCGGCAGGCAAACACAGCTCTGCTGCTCCTTCACGGGCAGGGCTCCTTCCCTCGACTTACCTTCTCCCACGCCCAGGGACGGGGGGCTGGGGAGGCCACACCACTCAAAGAGGTGGTCTCTGGGATGGGTAGCTCATCCTAAAGGTGGCTGTTTGGGAGCTGGTCTTCTTCCATGGGTGAAAATCTAAGTTTTTACTTAATGAGCAAGAATCTAATTTAAAAATTCTCATTGAAGTCAGGTCAAGCTCTCCTCCCAAACATCACAGTGAGCCACCAGTCTGGTCTGCAGCAGCTGCAGCCTCTGTCTCACAGCACCTGCTCAGCCTCCCCCCAGCTCCACCTGGCACTCACAGCGAGAGCCTGAGAGCCCTGCCAGACTACAGAGTGTTTCATCACCCAAGATTGAGGTGACACCCAGCCACAGATCAGCCAGTCTCCAATTAGCCCCACAATCCCTCTCTAATGAATATCCACTAAATAGGCATAATATCCATAGGCACCTTTGGTGCATGGCTGCTTGTACAGCCACAGCTGAGCCAGAAGCCCAGAGAGCCACGGCACCGGGCAGTGCTGCTCCTCCCCAGCACAGCGGGGTCACAGGGAGGGTTAATCACACAACCCCACAGTGGCTGGGTTGGAAGGACCTTAGAGCTCAGCCAGTTCCACCTCTGCCAGGGGCAGGGATCTTCCACTGGACCGGTTTCCTCCACCTTGGCCTTGGGACACCTTTAAATTAATTCCAGAGTTCAAGAAGGGGAAGGCAGTGGCATGGGGAAGAGGCAAAGCTCCTCCTCTGCTCCCCTAAGAGCAGCCTGCAGCAGGTCATCCAAGACTATCATCTCCTCAGCAGGATATCAAAAAAGCACTATAAGAACCAGAATTAAAGAGTTTCTCCACAGGATTGGACATTTATGTGCACAAGAACAGCATCTGCAGGGACTCCAGCTCCAGTGACAATCAGAGCAGCTCCTGCCTCTCCTGCTCTGGGGTAGAAGCTGCTGCCAGCTGGGGTCAGAGGGGAATCTCCCCTCACAGGGTAATATTGCACAATTATGGGCATTATGGGATTTTTATGCCTTCCTTTAAGGCTTCTTCCGGAGACAGGATACAGGGCTGGAGGTTCTATTGGTCTGTTCAGCTCAAACAGTTTTTATGTTCTAATACAAAATTAATGGCTCTCTCACTGAGACTCCATGAGGCAAAGCTGCCTGCTCTGGGCATTCCAACTGGGAAAGCAAAAGTGGGGCTGAAAATTCATTCCTTCCCAATGCTCCTGGGTGGAACACACCCCTCAGCCCCCACCCCAGCTCACCGAATCACCTGCACCAGGAGAGCAGGACCCTGATGGGCTGCAGTTGTGCTCGAGGGGTCCCTCAGCCTCCTGCTTCCTCTGCCAGGGATACCAGATCCACAAATCCCTGCACTGCAGGTGGGCTGCAGGCACTTTAAACCTGACTGTGCCACCTCTTCAGCAGCCTCTCCTGCTGACGAAAGGGCTGCCTGTCAGCTTGGGCAGGAACAGCTGTCTCAAAAACTGTATTTCAGGATTCACACAGAGGTTCCTTCTGATTGTATGGAACAACACCTCGTTCATCATTCAGAGAACCAGACAGAGCCACTCATCTTCACTCGATGGCACCTTTTATCTACAAACACCTAGACTGACTCAACAACCAGCCTGTGAACCCGTCAGGATCTTTTTACCACGCCAGGGGCATGTTTTCCTGGCTCACATCCAGCACAGTGCTGGAGGCTGGAAGAGTTCCTCGCTCCCATGAGGATTTTTTCAGGGTTTTTCTGAGCAGACACTGTGCTCCTAGTGACTGGAGCAGGCTGTTTTTTGTGGAGCTGACTATTTTGGTATCCAAGTGGAAGCCAAGCTCTGCAATTGCCATGTGTGCGGCTGGCTTGTGGCTTGCCCTGAGGGAATCCGTGGCACTGCTGGGAATTCTGACCCCAGAATCCTGATTCAGGCATTCTGCAAAACCACAGGGCCTGCTGCTTCCAGGCCCATCTTTGTGCTCCCGTGTCTCTGCTGGGGCCAGACCAGGGATGGAAAAGGCAGATTTGAACTGCTGGACTCACAGCAAGGAGAGATGTGAGCAGCAGTCATCTCCCACAGTGCAGCTCCAGAAACCACTTCCCTTTAGCTTTGTGTCCAGCTGTGAAACTGCAACAACTTCCACCATCCTTGTCTTCCCACTTGCACCTGATCCTCTCCAACACATCATCTCCACCTCACTGAAGGCTGCCACAGAGCTCCTCTGCCTCCTCCAAGCCACTGCCATAAAGCAAATCATTGTGCACTGTTATTTGTGGGGGAGCTTTCACACACACAGCTTCATCCACTGGGGAAGAGGACTAAAATATGAGGCCCTGACTCTGACATAGGGAACTTCTCTTGGTGGCCCTTAGACCTCAGTGACAAACTGACTACACAGAGCAATGAGGCAAGGACCAGAGCCCCTGAGCCCATCCTGTGACACCAAACACTCCTGCTGTGCCCTGCTCTGATCACAGCACCACGCTGAACCCTTCCTTCACCCCCCAGCTCTGTCTGTCTAGGGGAACAATGTCCTAATTCCTAGAGGGATGTTGACCAAATCATAAAGATGTTATGATATTGTCTGGGCTGACATGCTGATCAATGCCTTTCATGCAAAATTATGCTTTCTGCAACTAATAAATATTGATCCTTTTTGTTCCTGTGCAGCACTGCAATAGAGTGACTTAAATGTCTGCCAGGTAGGAGCTTCCACTGTTGTTTTCCAGCCCCCAGCTCCCTGGCAGCATCCCTCTGCACTTCCTACTGACACTGGTGCCAGTGCCTGATCCCAAGCAGGGCACAGCACCTCCATGAACATCCACCTCCCTCTGTTCTTCTCTCCTTCCAATGGTACTTTTGTTACAGGGGTCCATGGGAAGCAGCAGAAAATAAATGGAATTGGAGGGAGTGCTGGAGAAGGGGAGCAGGGTCATGTCCTGGCTACATTTAGGATAATAAACAGGAGGAACCAGGCCAAGTGCACAACAAATAGAAACATTTACAACTGCTTGGCAGGGGAATAGTGTAAGTGCTAATGGGCTCGGTTCAGACTCCTTAAATCAAAGCTCTGGGCTCGGCAGCCAGCGCCTGCTGACAAACTTTGCTGGACACAGGGATCCATTCAGCCCTGGGGGAAGGCTGGGCTCCAAGTGGCAGCAAGTCCTGCTCTGTTTGCTCCTCTCCTGGAGAGGGCTCAAGCAGGACCCTGTCCTTCACCTCCACTTGGCTCCCTCAGCTCCACAGCACAGTGCCTGGCGGCCACAGCCCCTGTCTGCACAGCAATCCCAGAGTGATGTGATGTGATGGCACCCCTGGGACCCTCTTTCCTCCAGGTCTCACTCCACTGCCTCTCACTCTCCCATCTCCCCACCCCCAAGTGGAAGAGGAGCCTTTCCCAGTGTCCCAGGAGTGCAGAGCAGAGAGCTGCACCAGAGAGGACAAGGTGTGAACTCAGAGCCGGGGCTGCAAATGGATTGATGATGACAGGCAGAGGCCTGGCTTCAGTCACTGCTGCCTGGCAGCCAGGCACCGATTGGATTTGTGCACTACTTGTATTCTGGGAGCACACAGCCTTCCTTTGCTGAAGGGATTCAAACTCATCATGAGCAGAGTTCAGCTGTAGCAGTGAAGCTCAGAGCAGGAAGGGCCAAAGGTCTACAGTGCCCTGTACAAGCTCAGTGAAATGTGTCCTGCTCCCTTCCCCACACAGACAGCAGAGTGCTGAGAGGGCTTTTAAGGCAAAAAAACTACACATAAATACACTGCCTCTGGATTAAAGAGCTTAAAATATGATGGCATCTCCCCCAGATTGTGAATGGGCTGCCTGAAGTGCTCCTTCAGTTCTCAGACCCTACCTTCCCCATTCCCCTCCCGGGAGAAGTGGACAGGCAAAGGGCTGCTGTTCCAGCAGATTTGCAGGAGTGGGAGTTGAAGAATCAATGAAGCTCTGAAAGCCAGTGGGGAAAGTCATTCTGCACCTTCCTGACACCAGGAATAAATGATTCAGTGGGAAAGGGAAAAAAAAAATCCAACAACCCTCAAATGAGGCTGGAATTACCCTCTGGAGAGATATTTCATCTTGAGGAATTGTGTTTGCTGCAGTGTTCATCTTACTGAGCCACAGCAAGGCTTTAATATCCAGCAAAAGGTCAAACCTAAATGGGAATTGCCAGAGCCTGCTGGAGCTCCTGCCTGCACAGGAGCTCCCAACCCTCACAGGCAGTGGCTACACCCAGGCTGAGGCCTGAAAGGAATGGAGCTGAGCTGGAGCACGTAAGGAAAACCTCCTTTCCTGATGGGAACCCCCCTGCACTCCCTCCCTTTGGATTGGGTACAAAAGGAACAGACCTGCCTGCCTGGGTGTCTTGAGCAGGGGGAGTCTGGAGGAAAAGCTGGGAGTTTCCAGATGTTTCCACCCAAGGGATCTAACTGATTGTCAAGGAAGGTGGGATTTCAAGGCACCTGAGGGCTGCAGGCTGGTACATCAATGCTTGAGGCACTGCCAGTGCCCTCCGAGTCCAGCGTGGTCTGCAGGGCTGTGGGAGCTCTCTCCCCATGCCCATCAGCTCCCCATGGATAAATTCTTCCCACTTTTCCCACTTCTGCTATGGCACTGCTGCTGTCTCTCACAATCTGCTTTGCCTCTCCTTGGTAATTTGTATTCCTCTTGCTTCCCTCGCACTCAGCTCTGCCCTCTGTGAGTCTGGTATTGCTAGCCCAGGCTGTAGCAGAGTTCCAGGATAAATCAGACAGGAGCTGAAGGCAGAGGTTCCCAGGGAGCTTCCTGTCCCCACTACACCATGACAAAGGTGAGTGTCCCAGAAAAGAAAGGAGGGAACTGAGCCCTTCCTGTAACATCCACCATCCCAAGAGGGCACAGTGCTCATCAGTGAGCTGAGCTGAGGGGAGTTTTACCTAAACCAGAGCTGAAAATCTGCTTGAGCTTTGGGATTGATAGCAAAACTGGTCCCAAGCTACAGGCTAAACCCAGACCCTGCAAGGAAACAGATTTGGGAACTATTAACAATCCTGACAGCCCCAAGCCTTCCACCGGCCACCTGAGTCATCCCACATGATGTGGAGCCCTCCTGCCTTCCTGGGCAGGGAAAATGCAACCTCTACCAGTGCAACTCCATCCTGCCCAGCAATTCCAGCTGTCCTTTCAGCTCTTCCTGATGAACAAGGTGCCATCCATGATGGGCAACACGCTGGGTTCTGTGCCAGTGGGGAGGAACATCCATTGGGGATGAAACTACCACTCTCACTTCCACTTGTGACTCAAGCCAGATTTCACTATGTACAGAGATTAAATTTCTCTAAGGTTAACACAAGATAATTTTTTGTTCAAATATTTACAGTTAGAGCTCACCAGAAAATCAACAGGACTCTGCTGGACAACACTCAACTATCCACATCCCCCAAAGGCAAACAGGGTTTTTATGTGGTATTTAAAGCATCCTGAGAAGCCATCCAGAATGAAGCCCTCACAATTGCTCCTGGGCCAGGTTGGGTCCGTGCCATACATCCATGGCTCTGAGGGAAGCAGGAAAAACTTGCTGGCCTTTTCTCTCTAATAATGTGCTCACATGGACACAGGCAGAGCAGGTCACCAGCCCCTCACATGGTCACACAAACAGAGGAGGTGGAGACCATTCAGCAGCCACATACTTGGGAAGCCCATGCTGTGGAAAATGGGGTCAGATTTCTTCTCCCCGTGTTTGGCTCTGTGGAGCTGTTTGTGTCTCCTGGATGCAAGACCTCCCTGGCAACAAACTGGAGCTGTCATTTGGAGATCTTGTCCTTTCTGTCCAGGATGTTTAAATTCAAGCCTCAAACTCGTGGTTGGCAGGGAACGGGGGCAAACAAAGAGCCAAACAATCTGCTGTCATCTCCTGACTGCCCAGCCTGCAACAGTTATCCCTCCTGTGCACGGGGAATGTTGCACTACAGAGGCAGTGGCTTGAGGGCCTGTCATAGATTTAAGCTGCTCAGATTTACAAGACGGAATTTAAAAACCCAACAGACAATAAGCGTACTGAAACATTTGGGTTTTGCTTCCTTCTCTACAGGGTCTTGTTTCACAAGCAGAAGTAAGACGGAAGTCACCCACAGCTGCACTAAACATCTGGGGCTTGAGGAATATTCCCTGACTGCTTCTGAATCTTTGTTTGCTACTCCCCCAACCCCTGACCATCTTTTTGACATGTCAGCCTCTACTTGAGGCTCCCCTCAGCCCCTCCTGAGACTGCTCCTGTCTGCTGTGTGTGCACCTGTGTGCTGAAGTTTAACGGTTTTCTGTCAGGGAAGTTTGACAAAGCTGCTGTGTCAGGTGCAGAAGCTCAGGTGGAAATCGCCCTCTCCCTCCTCTGCTCCCTTCCAAGGGTTAAGAGGGAAGGTGAGCACAGGTTAGATCCCTGCTTGAAGAGCTCTGAAGGGAGCACAGACACCCTCAGGTGTTACTCCCACCGAGTTGATTGACCAGCCTCCCTTCCCTGAGTGCACAATCAGCTTTCCAAGGGAGTCAACGACTTCCTGAGGCTTTTCTAACAGGCAGTGCTTTTCTGGGATGAAGCTGCTGCCTTTGAAAGTGTCTGATCTCTCCCAGTGCCCTGGGGCCTTCTGCTTACTCTGCTCTCCCATGCAACCACATCCTGCAAAGGCCTCCCATGCCAGCTTCTCTCTCTGCTGGATGCAGAACCATTTCCCTGCAGCCACAGTGTTTGTGCATGGTCCCCTCAACCCACCGGGCTCACAGGGAATGCAGGAGTACACACAACTCCTTCCTCTTGGTGGTCACCACCATCCCTCTAACCAGACAAGCCCCACAGCTGGCAGGTCAGCCCTCCCTGTGCTGCTGAATAAGGGAACACAGAGGCGAGGGGCGAGGGGAATGCAGACACTATCCTAAACAAATCTGCTGTTTACAAAGTCCCCTGTAAACTGTTTACATTGCTGGGGAGAAAGCATGGAGGAACAGCAGCTGGAGCATGGTCTTCCCAGTGGGAAGAACTCCACTCCTGTTTGCTCCACTGCTGTGGGAAGAAGTGGAGCTGATGCACATCTGGAAAGGGTGCAAAGGCACGAGAGAAAAGAAGGGCAGCAAAACCCCAGCACCACCCGCTCCCCCAGCCTGTCAGGAGCTCTGGCTACCTCAGCACTGTCTCGCAGAGCACACTCTGAGGAAGCTGCTCTGTCCCTGGGGTGCAAGGTGACAGGGGACAGCCAGCCTCAGGCTCCAAGCAGTGCCTGTGGTGGTGAGGCTGAGCTGTTCCTGCCAGCCCTGAAGCTCACTTGGAGCTGCTTGGCTCCTGGGCTGTGTGAAGAGCCTTGTGACTCTCATCCCTCAGAAATGTGGTGTGTGGTGCCTCCCGCTCATGGTTAAACATGGGACCTCAGGAATACCAGCAAGAACATTGCAAAGTGCTGGCACAAAAGAAAAGAGTGTGCCTCTAATCTCCCTGTTTCCTGTCCATGGCAAGTTCTTTGAAGTGCCTGTGCTCAGGGCAGCGCTGGAACACCCGTGACCCAGCTGAGCAGCACCACGAGGGGTGACACAGCATGACTGCCCACGCCCTGGGGCAGCCACGGGGCAGGAAAGGCTCTGAGGGAAGACATGGAAGAGTTAAACCTCAAACAGCCTGCATCAGTCCCCTTCACACTGGAAGGTTGGTTTTGTTACTTGAGCAGGATGTGAGAAAACACAGCCTCCACTCAAGGAAGGTGATAAGTGCTGTGAGCCCAGAAATAGTCCCAGAGGGGTATGGGAATGGGCAGCCAGCTGGAGCAGCAACACAGGGAAAACATCCTCCCTACACATGATATGGCAAACCCTGATCTGCTGCTGGAAAGGAATACAGGTACAATGACTAAAATAACAAAATAGGAAGTGGGCTAACTCAGGCTGCCCAGAGAACTGTGGCTGCCTCATCCCTGGAAATGTCCAGGTTGGATGAGGCTTGGAGAAACCCGGGATAGTGGAAGGTGTCCCTGCCCATGGCAGAGGGGTGGAATGAGATGATTTTTAAGGTCCCTTCCAACCAAAACCAGTCTGTGATTCTATGAATAGAGGTACAATGATTTTTGAAATAAAGAAAGTGGTCAAACTCACCCATTTGGTGTGAAGGGCAGGCAGGGACACTGTAGTGCTCCATCAGCAAGGGGTAAGGGATGTTCATCCACATTTACTCTCAAACACAGAACAATTCCACTCTCAACACCTTCACCCTCCACCCTTCTGGTCTTCTGGGATCCAGTTGTGTCCCTTTCCCGACGAGGAAGAGGATGGAGGGGTCTCCCAGCAGAGCCAAACATCTCAGCCAGCCAGAACGTCAGTGACATCTGCAGGACCTTCCAAGGACTGAGCTAAAAGAAAAACAACAGAGGAAAAAAATTACCCAAACTTTGTTTAGGCCAAGCCATTACAAAAGACCATCAAGTTCCTTTGGTGAAGTAAAAAAACTCAAATACAAAAACATTTTTCACAGCCAAACCCAGAGAAAGTTTTTTCGGTTCTCAGAAGCTTTTGTGCAGCTCTAAAAACATCAGCCAGCTACATTTCTGAATGAAATGGCTCCTCCAAATGAAAACTTGAGCCATTTTGTTAAACTAAGTCAGAAAGGGCTGGAGCTATAATCCCACAGGACTGCTGGGTGTTTCCTTGGCTCAAAATCACTTGCTGAGTTTGCCCTGAATTTTGCAGATATTTTTGCTTGACCCCACACGGCTCAGGCACAGTGACAAAGCACCTTCAGATTCTGGTCCTTGCAGAGGAGCAGTGACCTGCAGGGATACCCCAGTTCTCCCTAAGCCTCGAGAAACCCCTGTGGAGGTGGGTAGGCACAGTTTGGAATAGGTGTTAGGGCTTTTTAGTGAGTGAGAAGCCTTTCCCTTTTCCATTTAATTCTTAGAATTAAAATTCTATTTTAATCTTTGGTTCTGGGGGTCACTTCTCTTCACACAACCAGGGTGAAGAGATTCCTTCGTGCAACATGTCCAGTGTGAGCGCCTTGCCCAAAAATCCCTCAGGCAAAGGCAGAGGGACAGCACAGCAAATTAATCTATCATAAATTCCCTCTTTCCTGGTGTGACATGCTGGTCAGCACCTGTGTCCTGCTAATTGCAAAGGGATCATCTCTTCCCTTCTTCATCTTCCCAGGGGTTTTATTATTACAAACCTTTAAGCCACAGACAAAATGGCCAGGAATTAACCCACACATTTTCTCAGCATGAAGCTCCAGACCTACATGTCAGGCAATATCCCAAAACCATCTGCTGGAATGCTGTCCCAGACATCTACCTGGAGCAGCCCCACGCTGTCAGCCTCCTCCTGTGCCCTCAGGAGCATCCCTGTTCAATTAATCAATCTCCCCCTTGATTTAGAGGATGGCTGGTATATGGTCTGAGCCCCTGGGAGCTGTGGGAAAGGGAAAAGCAGAGCTGGGGGTGGCAGTGGCCTGGTTTGGGGTGAGGATCTGTGCTCCCCGTGCTCGCCCAAGGCCAGGGAGCAGTGGGAGCTGCCCTCCAGCCCTGCATCTCCTCAGCCCTGTTTTAGACAGCCCTCCCTGCTGGCATGCCTGGAAGTATTCAGGAATTCTTGCAATGAATTCCCCAATTATTACATGTATCCCAGGCTAGCTCTGCTGTGTGGGGGAGTGCAAAGACAGACTGCCAAGAGAGGCACTGAGGTCACACCTGTGCTGCTCCAGAGCTGTGCTGGGAGAAAGCCCTGACCAAGCTCCAGAGGGAATGGCAGCTCCTAAGTCAAACCCAAGTAATAAGATGGTCTTGTAGGGGGAAAGATTAATCATTATTGGCAGCAAAGAATGTGCAAGTCTAACAAAAGCTAAAGGTTTTTTATTACAGTCCAACTGCAGCTGGGAAGACAATGTTAGCTAAGAATCATTAAATCTGTTCCAAGAATAAATTTTCTTTGATCCAAACCATAAAATGGGAGTGAAATCCTCTTAAGCCAGCAGCAGCTCCTAATGGAACAGACATTATTATTTTTTTTTGCAAACCAATAATACAAATTAAAAAAGGGTTAGATTATTAAGTGAATAGATTAGGCTCCCAAATGGTAAATATTTACTCAAGCAAAACCTGCCTAATTTAATACCTGCCTCAATTAATTTTTCAGTTTGGGATTATAATTGAAGGGAATAAGGGCATTTTCTGACTGTACAAACAGGGATTTGTGAACCCAGAATTCAGGCAGGAGAAGAAGGACCCAGGGAAACTTTCCCCTGCTAACCCCCAGGTAACCTCAGTGCTGCTGCACGTGCCAGCGATGAGCTGGCAGCTCCTGCAAGCCTGGAAGATGGAAGGTGAAGCCAAGGTCCCCTCTCACAGTTGGTCATTAAATTTCCTGAAGCAACTGACCAGGAGGTCACTCCTGATATTATCAGATATAAAAAATATTACAGAGAAATTGAAGTAATTTCTTACTGCAGTCTGTTTAATCCCTGCTTTCAGGGCAAGCTTGGGGTATTCCTCCCTCAGTGCTTTTCCCTCTGTGCCAGACACCGGAGATGTGGGAAGGGAGTGGAACTCTGGGCTCCAGCATTCATACAGTTCATACACCCAGGTGGGAAAATTGACCTACCCAATCCCTCCTCTGGGGCAGGTGGTGCAAAGAGAGGGTGTCCTGTGCCCAGGGAGCCTTTTCTACTCCAGACACTCCTCCTCTATGCTCTGGACAATCTGTTTTCTTCCTTCATGGGCTGTGCTCCCTTCCCACTCTCCAGAGGGTATCCCTGGATGCTCAGACCTTTCAGGCCTCTAAAAAGTCACCTGATCCAGACTGAGCCCCTGCATAGTGGAGCTTTGCTTCACCACATCAAGGGAGGGGACTCTGTCCCTTTGCCCCGCTCAGGTGAGACCCCACCTGCAGAGCTGCCTCAGCCCTGGGGCCCAGCACAGGGAGGACGTGGAGAGAGTCCAGAGGAGGCCACAGAGCTGCTCTGAGGGTGGAGCCAGGCTGGGAGAGCTGGGGGTGCTCACCTGGAGAGGAGAAGCTCCAGGGAGAGCTCAGAGCCCCTGGCAGGGCCTGAAGGGGCTCCAGGAGAGCTGGAGAGGGACTGTGGACAAGGGATGGAGGGACAGGACACAGGGAATGGCTTCCCACTGCCAGAGGGCAGCCAGATGCTGTTTGTTAGTTGGAGTATTGGGAAGGAATTTCTGGCTGGGAGGGTGGGGAGGCCCTGGCACAGGGTGCCCAGAGCAGCTGTGGCTGCCCCTGGATCCCTGGCAGTGTCCAAGGCCAGGTTTGAGCACCCTGGGACAGTGGAAGACATCCCTGCCTGTGGCCCAGAGTGAGACTGGATGAGCTTTAAGGTCCCTTCCAGCCCAAACCAGGCTGGGATTCTCTGATTCCATGATTTCTACAGCTCATTTCCACAAAACAGCCACCCACAATGGTGGTGCTCAGTAACAGCCACCCACAATGCTCACTATCCCCATCACTTGCACGAGAGCTCTCCTACAGATGCAGATTCCTGGAGCAGTCCCACACCCCACCACCAAGGGGTTATCTCATTAGTTCTGCCCTGGAAAGAACCAATGGCCATTGGCTTGCAGCTGGCAACCAACTCTGATGTCCTGCTCCTGGAAGCACACACTGCAGTAAGGGAAATGTTTGAGTAAGAAACCTTCCTGCCTGCAAACATTTCTGACCCTGGCTTGACCAGCTCAAACTCAGCTCCAGGAGTGTAAATTTCAGTACATGTCTGAAGTCTTTTGGGGAGGAAGATGAGAAAGCACATGGGTTTATCTGAAACAAAGCTTGTTGTCACATCAGAGCTCTGCTGCTTTTGTTTTCCAGACAGGAACCTTGCTGGCGAGCGCTGCAGGCTCATGCAGGCTCTCCACACAAATTCCTGGTGCAGGTCTGGTTGTATGTTGTGCACAAGGGTCAGTGGGGACAAAAATGAGAGAGAGAGAGAAATGGATTCAATAATGAAATCCTGAAGTAAAAATGTGGCTGGTCAGACAACAGTGACAGAGAAGGTCAGGAGTACTTTAGACCCAAACAGCTCTTAAATCCAGGTAAGAAACGGGGCATCTGTGGCAACAGCAGAATCATCAGAAATAGCAGTTAATCCCAAATTGGGAGCAAGTAAAGTCCAGAGCTTGCCAGAGAACAACATGTCAGCGGGATTACGGGCAAACCTTACAGGGCAGCTGTGATTCTGAAGGCCTGAGAAGCAAATTGTGATCAAAGAGCCAGGCAGGCACAAGAGGAAACAGCATGGAACCCAGAATCCTTCTCCTGAAGGCAGATGGAGGTGAGTGACAGCCCAGCAGATCCTTTCCAAATCACCCCCCCGGGTCCCAGGAGCAACGGATGGGGGACTGCTCACGTGACGCTGACTGACACGCTGCGAGATTGTCTGTGGGAAAGGAACGAGAGGGGTAATTTTATTGTCATGTCCCGCAGGGGGGTGTAAGGAAAATCACAGCATGAGAAAATGACAGTGTATCTGTCTGAGGTCATTTGCATGCCCAGATAATCTGTGGGAGGAGAGCCAGAGTTGCTGTGCTTGACAGAGGCAACACCACGACAATGGGCCTGGGAATGGGGGGATTTGCAAGCCCTGAAACCAGCCTGGTGTTTGCTGTGCTCAGAAACCAAAATGACCTGACTTCATCATTTAGGCTTACAGTGATTACACTTTCCTCCCTCATTATGGGCTGTGTGATGGTCTCATCTTGCTGATGGCACAGAGAGACAGTCCCACGCTCAGGAGTGTGCCCAAATCCCAAGGACACACTCAGGGGACACAAAGAGACCAGACACAGGCAAAGGAGCACAGACACAAAAGCAGACACTGGGTAGCAATAGCTGTGGGCAGCCAGTGCAGCCCCGTAGATTTTAGCAGGGATCCAGAAGAAGGAAAAAAGGCTTTGTCAGTGGTTACAGGTTGCTCCTCTGCTGCACAGGGAGTAACCTGGGAGAAACACGTGGTGGCAGATGGGAACTGACATGGCTGGCAGGAAAACTCAGTATCTCTGCAGTGGAAAATCCAGCTGATGGTTGGACGGAGCAGGGCCAGGAGGACAGGCTGCCAGCAGAAGGCACAGGCACTTCACAGGGAGCGTGAGGGAGATGCTGGCAGGTTGGGTGAGACACTCACACAACCCTTTAACACTGCACTGCCAGAGGCTCGCAGGAAAATCCCAATGATAAGGTGTGTGGGACTCTGCACAGCACTGATAAGTGTGGCAGAAATCTGATTGCTTCGAAAACCTGGGCATTCCAAAGGGATTTCAGCTGGGTGCACAGGAAGGACGAGTTGGATTTTAGAGATAACCTTTGGGCAGAACCATCCAGCTTTCAGCAGAGCCCAGATATGGGTATTTAGAGAAAGGTCAAGTCAAAGAGAATCGAGGGGGTGAGTGGATGGTGGGAAAAAGACATCAAGAAAGGAGCAGGGAAGAGTAAGTATGAGGAGATTTTAAACTCCTGAGCTGAAGGCAGGAGGTAGGTGTCCAGGAAGGGCTGTCAGAAAGCAGAATGTGAATTAATTTGGACAGTGCAGGACGGTTTAGGAGGAAAGCGATTGCTCTGTGAGTCATCAGCAGGACATTTAATATGCAGAATTTGTAAATAAGGTCGCCCGAGTGAGAATGCAGAGCAGGAATAGAGGGGGGCAAATAGCCAAGGATGGAGCAGGTGAAGTAGCTGACAGTACCTGAGGATTGTCAAGCAGGGCAGGCACAGCCTCAGACCCATCAAGGCAGGGGAACCACGTCCTCCTTGGGCAGAGAAGAATAACAAACCTGTCCACCAACAGGTAGAGCTGTCATTACCAGACCCAAAGAGAAAGCAAACTGTGATGTCAGTGTGCTAGTGATAGCCATAGATTGGAAAAGACAAGCCCACAGCTGCAGCTGGCAGGGAGTTGTGCGGGAAGCTGAGCCTATCCAGCATTATTCAGCTGCTTCCCAGGCACTGGAAGAGCCAGAGCTGGTGTGTGTGATTGCAGGGGCAGGGATCCTGAAAGGCTCAATTGACCCCAGGTTACAGAGCCAGCTGGGCACACGCCAGGCCTGAGCTCACCCCCTCACCTGGAGCTGCCTGGGAAGCAGAAGGCAGCTCGAAGGGAATGCCAGCTTACCTTGTTGCCGGCAATGGCCTCTCATTTGTCAGCGAGGGATGCAGGCAATTTACACAGGGATGTGGGAGTGTTGCAGGTGTTAGGCAGCCACCCGGAGAGCTCAAGACAACAAAGAGATCCTGAAGAAAAGCAGATCCGTTTCTAGCTGCAGAGAGGCTCTCAGCAAGTCCAGCAAGCCCCAGGCAGAGCTAGGGAAGGGGGGCTGGGAACGGACCACTGGGACAATGGTCCGAGAACAAAAGGGCTGCATTAAAGGGCCGAGTCTGGCAGCTAAGCCAGGTTTAAGCAATTTTGCTGCTGCCTAATCTGAGGCTAATAATGAGTCAGTTTTAGAACCTGGAAATGCCTGGCCAAGTGGAGAAGAGAGGGTGAGGCACTTAAGCAGTGCAAACATTATGTTTCTGTCTGCATGTTCACAACAAAGGCAAATCACTTTCAGGTTTAAAGAACACAATCCACGATGGAAACAAGATATTACACAGACCTGATGTGGTGCTGAGATGGGGTGAGGAGCCTTAACATCACTGTCTGCTACAAGCCCCAGAGGCAAAGTTCAGTGAGCTGGTGCCAGGGTGACTGGCAGAGGTTATCCAAAAGCCAGGCTCCACAAAATGCAGTTAGTCAGGACAAAGTGGCTTGGTCTCTGCAGGCTGCCTGCTTTCCTGTGTACCTGACCCAGCAATCCAGAATTTCTTTTACACAGCTTCATTTGTAAAAGAATCGAGTCTGCAAAGCACAGCTTAGCCCAAATTTCCACTACCAGACTTCATCAGATCACTCCAGGCTCTGAGACCACTGTCTCCACACAGTAATAGACATTATCCTCAGGCTTTGTGTGTGTTTATGTTACCCTTCCATTTTCCCTTCAGATATGACATGCAATTCCTAGAAAATATGTTATAAACTCTTCTGCTCTGGAGTTCTGCCACCTCTGATTGCACTCATTTGAGCCAAGGATGTAGTTTCAAAGTAAATCAATAAACAAGACTTAAAAGGGACCTACAGACAGAGAATGGGGGCAGCACCACCTCCCCCTCCCCAATTATCTCTGCTCTGCTTCAACCTAACCAAGTAAATGGGTGAAATACAAACAGGGAAACACTTCCCAAATCTCCCATTGTTGCTTTACAGTATGGGAGTAGGGGCCAGGGCCTGGCTTGCACCTGGAATGGCACCTCCAGTGTTCCAAGTCCCTGGAGTCACCAAATGAGCACGAGTGGGTGTCACAGCACCATCAGGGCTGGTGGGAGGGTCTCCCAGGGATCATCAGCAGGGCCGCGCCTCACTGCCAGCCTGTGGTACCCACGGGGGGCTGCAGCCAGGGTCTCTTGGTTGCTACAGGTGGTCCTGGAGGCACCCAAGGAAACATCTCAACCCCAGTGAGAGACTGGAATGGCAAACCTGCATTTAGAAAAGGGCCATGCACCTCCCACTCTTACTGAAGACATTTAGGGCCCCTCAGGCTTGCTCCCACATGGAGAGTAACATATCCCAGTAGAGCATACCTAGATTTGTTTGGGAGTCCCAAGGGAGCACATTATCACCCCTACTCCTCCTTCACACTGCTCGTGGCTTCTTGTACTTGCCAGCACACCAGCAGCCGCACAGCCCCAGGATCTGATCTGACTCTTCCCAAGAAGCTCTGACAAGCTTGTACCTCCTCAAGCAGCTCCTCCAAGGTGACTCATAATGAACCCCATGAGCACAGTATGGACTGCTGGCTAAACGCTTCCCTAGGGAAGAGCTGAGAGGTGGGTTATTCATCACCAGGAGCTGCCCTGCTCTCCAGGATCAATGCACACACGGCCAAGGGAGCTACTAGAGAAACCTCTGACACAAAGCCTGCTTGGATACACTCACAGCAGGATTTACAGAGCAAATTAACTCCACTGGTTGAATCATTTGGATTTTTTTTTCTTTCAGAATCTCCAAAGGCTACATAAACACAATGCTGACAACTCAGCCAGAGAGGAGGGCTGCTGTTGCACACAATGAGAATGAAGACCCCCTCACTCTGCCACCAAAATAACTGTTGGGTTTTTGCCTGGCTGCATCTGCACTTGAGATCTCCATTACCTGCGTGCTGATGGTTGTATTGGTGTGTCTGCCTGGACTTTCTCGGGCCGGCCCAGGACATCTGCTTGCTGTTCCCAGCTCTGCTGCTTTTCCTTGCTGTAAAGCAGAATGAACCACTCAGGGTAGAAGTGATCTCTTGTTTTACTTGTCTTCATGGGCTGCTGTCTGTTCATTGCTCTGTGCTCTGTTTCCAAATCCAGCACCGTGTGTGCAGAATCTGAATAGGGGAGTTTACACTACCAGAATATACACCCAGTGTTCCACGGAGCTCTGGAAGAGCCTCCCACACAACACACTGGCACAGCAAAGCTCCTACTAGAGACGGGTGGGACGGGCAGCCCACACGTCTCCTGCACAAGCAGATTACTCAGCCCCGGAGTGCTGCTTGCAGAAACATTTTCTCGGGATTCAGGGAGAGATCCCACAGACTGCTGCTCTTTTTTGTGGGGGCTGTCCTCATTGACAGAGCTGTTACTCATTGCCTGTAAGGCTGGGTGCCACCAAGGTGCTCTGAGCTATCCCAGCCCGCAGAGAAGGTTCCTGTGAGCTGCACTGAGTGACACAACTGCCAGAAGCCACATCCATGGCCTTACCTGTGACATTCCCGTGTGTCCAGATCCTGCCCTGCACAGCACCAGGCATCTGAACTGTGCACGCTGCTGTGGTGCCTCGGTTTCTCTCTGTGCCTCCAGCACCCAGGCAAACCCCAAATTCAAAAGTCCAAATTCTTCCCTGTGTCCATGCAAAGCAGCCCCTTGTCTCTCCTGCAGAGTAAGGGGAGCCCTCCCACCCTGCGCAGAGCCCTGTTATGTGGCCCCAGTGCAACACTTCCAACCCCAGAGCCGCTTTTCCTGCTGGGAACCATCCCCTGCTCTGGGCACCTGCAGCACTGAGCAGCGTTAGGGGTGCTCAGCCATGCAGTACTTAATGAACACATGTGACCACTCCTGTTATTTGCAACTTGAAGGCAACTCTTATCAGGGCAGAGCTGGAGCTGTGCCCACCCAGGACACAGCCATATCTGCGGCTCAGGACCTTTGCCTGCTCATTCTCCCTGGCTGCTCAGGGAGTCAGGTGGTGCCGTTCCTAGAAGGTGAATAAATTATTACTGCAAATTACTCTGATGAAGTGGCTTTTATTAGAAAGCCAGACACAAAGGGAGCTTGCTGATTGGCTCCCAGTGATGTCATACCCTGCACAGCACTCAAACACAGAGATACGAATTTTCTCGTCTATATTTTGCATATAATTTTCATTTTCTCCTGGCAATAAAGACACCAGCAGAGCCTTTCTCTCGGGGAGGGTGGTGGGGGGTCTGTACTGCTCAAGTGGCTGATGAAAGAGAAGTGGCCTTTGTTCCTCTGTCTTGCAGGGAACCTCAGGCTAACAGTTTGCACCCACAAAAGCATTGTGGTTTATTGCTCTATTACAAACCCATCACTCCATTTTCTTAGGTGGATAGCAGAGAAATTGGCTTTTTTTTTGCTTCATTGTATCTAAAATCATTCTGATCACAGAGCTTTTGCTATTTACAAGCTGAAGCTTAAAGTGCAGATAAAGCAACAGCTTTCTGATCGTCATCACAAGGTGGGTATAGGGCTTTGGGAAAAAACAGGCAGCAAAATCCCAACTAATTATTTTCCAAGTTTCTCATGGTGGTTGTTCCTCCCTGCAAAGCCAGTGTGAGTTCTCAGTGAGGTCTGTCAGAGGCAGACTCAGCGACCAGCACACCGCGTGCTCTCGCTCCTCTTCTCTAATTGAATGTCTTATCGAACTTACAGAATTTGCCTAGGAAACGTTTCAGCTTTAATCATTTCTGGATGCAACAGGCTTGCTGGTGCAGCTAAACAGCAGAGCCCTGTGTGGAGAGCAGGCATGGAAGTATCCCTTGCCTCACTGAACTGGAATGAACTCCCAAATTCAAGCGAGGGCTGTGGTTTCCTCAGCAGGTCCCTCACGCAAGGCTGCCGCAGTTCTGGGCCCCTGTTGTCCCTGCTCAACCTGGACGTGAGCAGAGGAGAAGCTTTTCCATACCTTCCTGCCTCCATTATGTACCACCGAGGTGTAAATTTTGCTGGGATGGCCAAGTGTAACATTTCCAGCCCTGGAAACAGGCTCCTGCTTGTTCTGTGCAAACACTGGGCTCTCCTCCAACAGAGGCAGCACAAATCCTGAGCTGACCTACAGTGCCTGCCTATTCCCCTTTGATTACGGCTCCAAAGTCATTTGTCCTACAAGGGCAGAAAACAAAACACATCTATCACTTGGAAGATGTCCTGGAAACCCCCAGACAGTTGTGCTGATGAAACTGGACACTGAGGGCTACTGGAGAGCTCAAACATTGTTAGATTTGCTGTTCCCAGTCCTGGGGTCACGACTCCCCTGCAACATCATCAACTCCACTCTACTCCAGGTGGCTCGAAGTTGGAAATCATTCTCTCTTATTGTCTGAAGATTTGCTGAGCTGCCTGCCCTTTGTGAAAAACAGGAGCTGCCCTCAGACTCCTGGATGTTGGATCTGAGGCTTTTGAAATCCTGAGGGTGAAGGTGCAAGGAACAGGCATCCGGGAAGGAGAGTACCTGACTGTGAATCAGAGTAAAAAGGAATGTGAAGACTGCAATCCTGGGAGAGGATGCTGGCTGAGACACACGGCCAGCATCAGCAAAAAGGGAATGGGCTCCCAGGTTTAAGACCTGGAACAGATTCAAATCACCCCTTTTAGGTCTGACCTCCTTGCCTATCTGAGAGAGACAGCAGAGAGGCGAGGGAGCCATGAATCTTGGATCTTGTCCTTATGTGGCTTGGCCCTACATCTCTTTTTGCTTTTACCACTCCATGTGTAGAACAGAGGGTTATTAAAAGCACCAGAAGAATCTCAAGTAAAACAATTTTACTGTTTTTAAGAGCTTTGTTATAGCATCTCTGGAGCTCTGGCTTGGACCACCACAGATCATTGTCGGGAAGCTCTAAACAGCCTTTGGATATTGAATTACTGTTCAGAAACGTATCGAATTCCAAAATTGCAAACACTGTCCAAAAAAAGAAGCCTCTGTAGAACAGAACACACTCACACAGACAGCACAGACAACAAAACCATCCTGCTGGCCTAACTCAGCCACCCTTCCCCACCCAGAGCAACAGCCCCAGTCTCATTCCAGCAGCGCTATTCCCCTGGGAAGCAGCTAGGCTCCAGAGGAGAACACAGTCCCACCTACTCATCACTCACCTCAAAACAAGAGCCCTTCTCTCACTTGGCTTTTAATGAAATTGGGGGTTGATATCTCAGTCAGCCCCTCCCTTCCACTTGAGGACAGCATTAGCATCAGTCTGGATTGTAATATCTAGTAAGCTGTTCTGGGGAGATATGAATCAAAGCCCTGAAAGTGGGATTGTGTTTAATTAATTGTGGCTGACAGGTGAAGGTATTGATCGTAGATTGAGAGGTTCAGGACTGGCCTGGGGGATAATTATTGCAGGGCACACTGTGTTAGGGTGATATTTTTTTAATTTCGGCGATGTAGGAGGGAAGCAGGGGGGAAATAAGTGAATAATTGCAGCTAATTAGGACTTGTGTGTGCATCCCAAATTAATTTGTTTGAATAATCAACCACCAACAGCAGTCTGATCCAAAAGGAGGAGGAAACAACTGCTCAGAACGATCTCAATTCCTCCCATAAATTGTGCAGTCCCATGTCTGGAATAAATGTTTTACAGAATTGAGGCCCTAAATAAAGAAGAGGAATTGGGCAAGACTGTGGAGTGGAAACACTTGCTTTTGCCTAAGATCTAGGATAACTCAAAGGGGTTGGGCGAGGCTGTGGGATGGCAGGGTGTGGATGGAGAGCAGATGATGCTCTTGCCGTGGCGCCCATCCTATCTCTGGCCATGTGCAACAGGCCCCCCCCACCCCCGCCGGACTGCCGGCCGCCGCCCCCTGCCCAGGTGGGACACGGGACGTGCGGGATGGCCGCGGGGCGATCAGACACACAACTGCTGTCGCCGCGGGGATCGTGGGACGTGTCTCGGGCGAGGAGAGGGCAGATGGAGGCGAGGCTGCGGCAGCAATCTGTGTCCCGGTGCCCGGCCCCTCGCTCCGGTCCGCGGGATCCCCGTAATCCCCCCCGGCAGCCCTGCTGCTACAAACACTCTCATCACCATCGCAGCGGGGGCAGCTCAGCTCAGACAGCGAATGATCTAGCGGGGGGTTAATAAAAGGACTGGCGCAGAACAAAAAGCCTGTCAGCCGCCGCAAGATGTGCTCTCCTCCCCTTGTGCCCCCCAGGAAATTAAAAACCGGAGCCTGTGGTGTGCAGTGCTCTCTGCGGGACTGGACGGGGCACTGGGATGCGGAAGGGTAGGCTGGGAAGGGGGAAGCGGGGAGTTCCACGTTTGTCCCAGCTGCTGTTTCTGATGCGATCTATCAAGTGCTGTTACTCCAAAGGACCACACTACCTGGTCTTCCCAAACCTGAAGAGACCAAGGCTTATTCCTGTGTGCTGCTGCCAGCAGCTCCTCCTGGAGAGAGTCCACTGCATCCTGCCAGGCTGCTCTGCCTGACACCACCGAAGTCCATGTTTCCATGGAAATGGGAAGAGAACGGATGCCTGTGACACGACATACCTTTTCTGATGTAGATTTGGACCACTTCTAACATCCCTTTCTAGCGACAACCTTCAGGACTGGATATTTTGCGGGCACAACCAAAACAGAACAAGAAGGGGGGAAAGATATATGATGTTATAAATCAAATCCCACCATGCTTTCTGGTGAGCAGCAGCTGAACTCGAAAGTGCATTAATCCATCAAAACACCCTTCTAGGCAGAGAGACCCCTGCAGCAAATACAATATAAGTCACAAGCGGAGAGTGAAGATCTGCCCTTCCCCTCTCCGGGCTGGGCTGGGTAAAGTTTCCAGCAGCATTTCGCTGCCGAGGGCTGCGATCGCAGCGCTCGGAGGTTCCCCGGCGGTTCCCCGTGCCCAGCCCGGGCTGCGCAGCGCGGGCCCGCAGCGCCCTCTCCCGCGGCACCGGGGCACCCTCGGCACCGGCACCGCAGCAGCCCGGAGCTGCCCGCGGCTGCCCTGCCCGTGTCCCAGCCCGGGGCTGCGCTGCCCTGCCCGGCCCAGCTCGGAGCTGCCCTGCCCTGCCCGGCCCAGCCCTGCCCCACTCGGCCCGCCCCCCGGACAGGTACACGGGCAGGCAGGTATCGCTCACCCAGGGCTAACCCCAGCGCCACCCAAACCAGCCTTGAGGGATTCTGGTGAGCAGAGAGTGGCAGAAGTCTTTGCCTACCTACAGCTTGCGAGCAACACTGGGCACTTCAGATAAAAGCGAGGAGGTTCACAGAGGCTTTACTGAGGGCATGTCAGTTTGGCATGTGCCAGAGGAGGGTGGAATAAAGCCATCATCCCTCTCTTGGACACGGTGCTCGTCACGTGAGGTCTGGCTGCACCTCAGGGTGTCAAGCAGCCAAACACTCACCGGTGTGTTCTCATGCCACCAGCACAGAGGTTTTGTACAGCCTCTCTCAGCAGCTGCTCCTGTCCCACGCTGCCCTGGGCACTGTGCATCTCTGTGCCCACACTGCAGACCAGCCTGCCCCGCACCTCACCACAGACCCGTCAGCGCAGCGCATTACGAGGAGAAACAAGAGATACTTGCAAAGCCAAAGGCAAAGCAATGACAAATTTTGTCTCTGTAGGGAGTTTGCTTGGGATTATTATCATTTTAAAGGGCAAGTTACTGCTCCTAGAGCTGGGAGCCAAGGATTTGAATAAAGGACTTTCATGAATACAGATACAATGCATAGACAGAATAAATAAAGCTGATCCACAGCTGCCATTTTCCTTTCCAAGTGGGTGAAAATGAGATATCCCATCCCCCAGAGATCCAGAAAGGGCTTCAGACCCTTCATTAGAGACAGAGAAGAGGCTGAGATGCTCGGCCTGGCTGAGGGCTTCCACCCCAGTCAGGAGAGCAATGTGCTGGAGAAGTCAGCCTTCCCCCAAGGAACACCACTCCCAGGAAGCAAAGGCTTCCTGGCTGCCATGAAAACACCTGAAAACTGGAATCACTCCTGCCCTTCCTCAGTGCTAGGAACTCCAGGAGGCACCAGTGTCAGAGCCAGAGCCAGCTACACCCACAGGATATTCAGCACCACACTGCAGTTCCTGGAATAAAGTCAGCAGAATAAATGACAAATGAAATAAAATGGTATTTCAATTGACCAGAACATTTAATTCGGCCCAAAAGCAAGTAAGAAGCCCAGGGCTCCCTCTGAGCAAGAAGCAGCAGCACTGTGACACATCCCAGCCCTGCTCTCCCCTGTGTGGGCACTCACAGCACCTGGCCAGATGTGCCCTCAGGCCCTGGCTCCTGCACCAGCACCTGCTGCTGGGAAATGAGTTTCTGCAATATTCCTTCCTGCCACATCCATCTCAGACAGTAGAAATACACATCATGTCTCCCACACCACGTTACATGTCCTGACAGATCTGCCCAGCCAAGACATCCCTTGCAAAACCAGCCTGGATTTGCCCCGACCTCAGTGGGTTTGGCACCAAAGGGATTTTCTGCAGGCTTGGGAAAGTTGTTCCTTCTTTTGGTGCCATTGGGAAAACTCCTGTGTGGGAGGTCAGATGGGGTGAGTGCAAGCAGCCCTCGAGTGACAGGAGGGTGGCTCACGTGGGGTTCTGCCAGGGCTGGGACTCTGCTCCATGGCAGGCAGCAGCTCTGTGTTGCTCCTGCTGAGCACATCTCCACACATATCCCTGTGCTCCAAGTCTCATTTGTCCTGCACCTGCAGTGAGTGTGTGTATTTCTGGTCTCAGGGAAACACACCAGCGAGAATTTACCTGCTCAGTGGATTCTGCTGGGTCTCACAAAGAGCAGTGTAACACTGGCAGGACCTCTTGGTGGTAGTTCCATGTGATCTTTTGTGTGCTGCTGATAGAGGATTTGGGTTTTCTTAGCACTTCTCTGCTTTATCTTGGGTCTTCCACCACTGCTGGCTGTGGTAACACTGAGACCACCGGCTTCAGGGCATGCAGACACCAAAGTGAGGAAATTCCCCTTTTGGTGCTGCAGGTAAGGAACAGATGGAATCCAAAGCAGACATGGGCAAGGTCCCCATGCCCCTGACTCCATCACTGAGCACAGACACTCCCCCTGGGATCAAACATTGAGCCAGAGTGCCACATCCAGCTCTGGCAGCCCCAAAGGCTCCCCTCTGTTCACTCTGTCTGCACCTCTATTTGTGGTCACCCCAGCTGCTGGACTGGCACCACCATGGCACTCATCTCAGGAGGGTGACAGTGACACTGTCCTGACAGAGCTCTCCTGGCTGAAGCCCTGCCACTGCTCACAGCTCCTCAATCACTTTGCCCTGGGCAGGCTCCAAACTCACCTCTCCCACTGCACTGCCCACAGCTCCCTCCCAGCGCACACTGCCTGTTACTGCAGCAAAGAAGTGAATCCCAGTAATCAGAGGACACTTGCAGAGCCCCAGCTTTGCAGGGACTGGAGTTTGTAGTTTATGCCTCCAGGGTGACATTGCAGATGAAAATCAAAATGCCAGAACTGACAAAAGGAATTTTAAAAAGCATTTTCTGTTTTTAGGCAGCTGAGGGATGATCAGATCTAGATTCACTGGGCTTAGGTCAGTCTTGTCTAAGATACACAGATCCTTCTCCTTGCTTTGTCCTTCCAAATCCTTTCTCTTCCCAGAAACACCTCAGCTGAGTCTCCCACTGTGCAACTCCCAGGTCAGTCCTTAGAGGGGCTGCAGTAGCTTATTTGTTTCAATCCCTGCAGTCACTAAGACTTCTCTTAGCAAATATTCCCAACTGTAAATGTGTCTTGCACAGTTTGTTCTCAGATTCCTGCTAACTGCACCCAAAGTTTGGCCGATGCCCTGTTTTTTGGCGTTTTCTTTTACACAGAATAAAGATCTCGTTTTGCCATTACCTTGTGGTATTTATGATGTAAGGTTGCTCAGGGTCCCAATTCTGTACCCTTGTGTCCTTTTCCCATCACACAGACACAAGTGCAGTGTGTCACTCCAGCAGAAGGCATTTGGGGGGCACTCACAGTGGCATTTTACAACTGCTCCTTGGGGATTTGATCTCTTCCTTCTCAAAAGACCTTCAGTCCTTGAAATACAGCTTGAACTTTTCAGGAGACCACAATTGCTAAACATTCCCGTGCTATTTGGAGACATCTTTGCTCTGTTGATGGCAGTGACAGGCACAGGAAAGCCACTGCTCTGCTGGTGCTCCATTTACTGGCAACAGGTGACACGGTCAGCTCTGTGACTTGAGGGATCAGACCTGCTGTGGGTGTGTCACATGGATGTAAATGTCTCCCTAACAGTTCTCCTTGGTCGGGCAAACTCAAGCCTTGCAAATATTTGGAAGGAAGTTGGAGTTTTTACATCCCAACAGCCTCTGAACTGGCAGCACACACCTTTCCTGGATCCTCAGAAATCCAGCAGGTATCTGCTGTGTGCTATTACTAACTAGGATTTCATCTGAAGTTTACTCCCCCAGCTCCTATTAGCAGACTGATGGCTTTGTGATTACGATTTTCCTCAGCTTCTGTCTTGAGATATTTCTGTGCCTGAGATTGTCACTGGGCACTGCACTGACTCCCACTTCTCCCTGATTGCTGTGCTGCTGAGACACGGAATAATCCACATGAAAAATGCTTCCCTTGGCTTGAAGGATGGTGTCACTCCCCCCATTTCACAAGGTCAGAAGAAGAATCCCTGAAACCTGCTAGTCTAGGAAACGAACCTAAACCCCTGCTCAGAGGGATTCAAATTCAGCTCCTGCTCATGGCATTTGCTGAACAGGCCATGCAGCACCAACCAGCCCTGCCTGGAGCAGGGCAGAACCTTGTCCTGCCTCCCTTACCTGTTACCCACGAGCAGCACGGGGCTCACAACTGTTACTCTCTGGCCTGCCAAGCAAAAACTGCTATTTCAGTCAGAATGTTGGAGGCTGATGGAAATCTGACAGTCCACGGCTAAGCTGCCAGCTGGGAAGTGGGTGGAAATGAATTTTTGTCAAATAGTTAAACTGCCTTTATTCCAGATTAATTAATTCACAAAGAACATATCCCTTCCTGGGTTTCACAGCTGAAAACAAAGCCAGTCTCGCCTCCCCTGCACTATCTGTCAGTCGTACCACAAAGTGCAGAAGCGCTCACTCCATTGTTCCTCATGTGATCAAATCCTGGGAAAAAAAGAAAATCCCTGCTCTGGCTTCCAGTTCACCTGAGGTTCTGAGCTGCCCCACATCAATTTTTCTACAGTTACACCCAAACAGCTGGTTCTGCCTTGAGCTGACCCCCAGGGCCATGACCCCAGGCAGAAGCCCCAGCACAGATTAAAGCACTCAAGCCACTGCCCAGCTCTATTTTCAGCCCGACTTTCGCTCAGTTTGTAGGAAATGCCAGGTGTCTGTTTGATATCTCCACCGCAGTGGCAATCCTCAGATCACGTTTGCTTTCCCATGGCCCAGATCCAAGGGGTGATGGATAGCTGGAGAGGTGCCCAGCTGAAAGCTCAAGAGCCCAGCAGTGAGGAGCATCTCAGCACCTGTGTCTCGGCAGAGACAGGAGCAGGCTGAAAACCCAGCTGTCCACAGGCTCCTGCTCCTCATCTGGCAGCACAGGTTCTTGGATAATCTCAAAGCCTGCTCATCAGGTGCTCAGGGCATAGCTGTGCCCTTTCCCAGCCCCATGTCCTGTGCAGCTGCCCAGATCTGTCTTTCTCACCTTCAACTGCCAGCCAAGTGCTAAATCTGTAGCAGATTCCAAAGATTATCAGCTCTTTTCCTGTAAGGGAGCTTTGTCTGGGAAAGGTTTCCTCACACAGCTCCCTATTTGGCACCTTAGCACTCCACATGAAGTGAAAACCAAGCTCAGTATCACCTCTCCCCTCCAGAGTAGGCCACAAGACAGTCACAGCATGTGCAGACTCCCACAGACCACCATCCCATCTCAGGATCAGTGAGATACCTGGGAAAGGGAAAGGCATCCCTAGCTGCTCACCCTCTAGATATGGAGGACTTCACTGTCCTCTACAGCAATGCTCTGGAGCTGAAAAGGCTCCTTTTCAGTCAACTCTTCCTTGTACAGAAACCGGTTCAGGTCAACAGATTGTTCCTTCCTGGTTATTTGTATACTAAATAGTTTTTGAGGTTAACGAGCAACCGAAACTGTCCTTGTAAAACTGAGTTTGGCTAAAGAAGAGTGTTCTGTCAGCAGCTGATTCCTCAGGAGGAGGTCACTGAAAAGTCTGCTGTTCCCTTTGGAGATCAATGACCTCCTCCAGACAGCAGATGGAGCAGTCACTCGCTGCTGAGGTCTTCTGCAGCGGGGTGTTTCAGCTAGAGGAAAAGGGGCAGGAATAAAGAGACATTCTGTCTTGGCCACGTCTGAGAAGGGAAATGTCACAACAGTCGTTTCTTAAATCCAGAGAGCAGCAGAAGTAGAGAAGCGTCAGTTTGTTTCCTTCTGTACTTTTGTGAAGATGAAGGAGGAAGAGTCTCACATATGTCAACCATGGAGAGGATTTCAGTGCCTTCTCTCTTCTCTTTAGCCCCCTGTGTTCCATCAGTGTCCAACAGCCATTTCTACTCCAGATGTGCTGTGCTCTGAGGCAGGGAGATCAGCCATCCCACTCACCCCAAACAGCCAGAGGATGCTGCAGGGAAGCACTCAGTCCTGCAGCACTGACAAAGCACAGGCTGAGCTCACAGAACAGAGACAGAGTAAAATCTCATGCAGACTTGCAAAAGGCAGTCTCTGGAGCCTGAGCTGGTTGATCACCCAGCAACTTCCCTGGGAATCTACCCAGGTTTCCCTTTGATCTCTTTTGGTTAGTACTTCTTGTCAAGCGTGATGCCCAGCCTAGAGGCAAGACATCCTCACTAGACTTACAAGTGCCACAGAACTACAAAGGAAAAAGGAATTTCATGCTCACAAAGCCTCAGCAATATCTATATACACACATAAGAAAAAGCAGACTTCAAATACTTATAAAAGGACCTATTGTGTTCTGGATTCCTGTGGTTTTTCAGTGTCTTACAGCTTTATTTCAAGATCCTAAGATACTTTCTTTGAAACCTTTTCAAACCCTTCCCCATACAACCAGTTTTAGCACCCCTTTGCTCCTCCACACCCTTTTTATTTTTTAAAATATTTTCTGGGTGTTCTGACTGTGCATCCTTTTTCTCAACCATTTTTCTATTTCTCTGATTGTCATCTCTTTATGGAAGAGGTCAGAGACCTCTTTTACTCACTTAAACAAATCTGGTTCCATGTGCAGCCGCAGTCATTACCTTTGGTCTATTTTAACACCAAGCACTCCATGCCCAATTGCTTCCCGTATTCACACAGAAGGAAAATACCAGGGACACCTTTGTCACAGCAAATTCTGTGGCCCAAACCTCTGTGGACAGATCTAGAGCCGACAGCTTTGCCAGGCACTGCTATTTATGAGCTGTGTCTGTTAACACACAACCCAGGGGGGTGTGTGAGCAGTTTACAGTATGAACTATGAAATACACAAGTAGGTTTGGCGGTCTCAGCGGTGACATTCTCAAACAGCTGCCTCTCAGAAGACCAATACACACATTCACTGCAAAGTCTGATTCAGGGCTTCAGCTGGCATGTTAAAATACGCCCAGCTTACACTATTGCATAAGGCACATCCTATCCAGATCAGCTGCCCCAAGAGAGCAGGACTGCACATTCTGCAGTTCCTGCAGCTGCAGCACAGCCTGGAAGATGCTATGGAAGAGACAGGGATCAGGAGGGTGGAGCAGAGGTGGCTGTGGCACTGCTCTGTGGGAAGTGACATGATCTGTGAGGCAGGATCCCTGAGGATGAGGAGCTGATGTCACCTCACGCTGTCCCCACCCTGAGCGATTCTCCCACAGGGCTGTTGTGGGTGACAGGAGTGGCAAAATGGCAGCTGAGCCAGTGGGAGAAAACCACTCCCCATGGACACACAGCCCCGTGCCCACCACCCAGACTGGCTATTCCAGACATGCAGGGGACACACACCAAGGGAGGAACAGAAACAGGTCATGTTCACATTGATAGCTCAAGAGTATTTTTGCTGGTAAAACTGTGGGGCTCTCAGCCCTCTCTTTTCCCTCTCCCCTGCTCACAGAAATCTGACCTGAGGCAGCCCTGTCCCTCGAAAAGTGCCCTCAGAAGCCCCCACACACAGCTCTGCAAGCTGACAGACCCTACAGCACAGCAAACACTTGGCTTCTCTATTCTCACCTCTCCAGGCCTGCCTAAATCCTCCTTCCATAGTCCTCTGCCACAGCAAGGGCTTCAACTACAGCCTCAGAGGCTGCAAATCAAAAGCTTCTCAAGGACCCAGCTTTTGGGAGATTTCTACAACAGTAACAGAAATAAAGGTTGCCCTTTTGGTAATTTTGCTGTTGGGGCTGTACTACATTAGTTTGTTAGTCTGAGGTACACAATGAGGTTTTAGGAATGCCCTTTGTGTCACAGGAATTAGGTCAGGTTCAGCAGGCACCAAACATTTCAAGGCACATTCACTCCCAACAGCGCTGGCACTGCTGTTAGTGCTGAAATGATGTGAATATAAATTCTAACAACCATAATATGGATTCCAAAGTCTTTACAATGAGATACAACCCACGGAACACTACCAGTGGGTATGCAAATTGGATGGATGTAGGGGATAATTTGAGTCTGGATTTCAGAGTTCCTTCCCAGAGATAAGACTGAGCATCTGTCATCCATCTTCTACCTTGCCAAGTTGAGAATACATAAAAACACTTCAAGCATTGCTCTGCTCACATATACCAATCCTTTCTTCTGAGCAACACATCTAATCACTCTCATGTTTACAGGGCCACACCTGACAGATAAACAGGGGTTTCACTGCAGCTCTCAGCTCCTGACAGTGTTGCAGCTGCAGTCTCACATGAGCAAGACTGGAAATGCAGTCAAAACACCTTCCTACCAAAGTTTCTCACTTCCTGAGGATAAGTTCCTAACCTGTGTCCTTCCCACAAATTTTAGTTGTTCCATCTTCATTGATCAGAACCATTTGCTCCAGAAACAAGCAGCTCAGCAGTCACTGCCACCACCTCTGATTGCTCAGGGTGTCCACCAGCACAGGTGGTGGATCATACCTGCTGCAGTTCCTGTGGATTTCCTGGAAGCCAGGCTGGTGTGAGCACCACAGGGTGTGAGCAACCAGCACTGCCAAATCCAGCAATTTGGCTCCAATTGAAAGAAACACATAAATTTGGATATGGATGATGCCAGCTCCAGCGCCAGTGGCTCAGGCAAGACGGAAACAGTTCTGCCTTCCACTCAAAAACTGGGAGGTGGCAAGGTCTCCAAGGGAGGCAGATTCATAACCTGGGAGGGAGGGAAAGACATCCTCTGTGCAGAAATTCTTCTGCAACAGCAAATCTCTCCAATGTGGTTCAGATTCTGCAGAACATCCACACAAGTGGCATCTGGCAGCTTCAGACTCTTCCCAACTCTCATTCTGGGAACAGAGTTGCCAGAGAAGCTGATACTAATTATTCAAAACTGGGACTTGCATATTTCCCATGCGATTGTACTTCTGAAGCGCTGCACTACTGAGGAGAGGTTTGCAGCTGCCAAGACATGAAAGAGTGTTTGTTATTAACACATCACTATATAATCAGGGGCTCAGCAGGGGGCTGGGCATGCACATGAGTCCTCCTCTGCTGCTGACAGTGTAGATGGAAGTCCCCAGGTATCCCATTAGGTGACAAGTGAGAATGAGTACTGCAGCCAAAACGAAGCAATTTGGCACAATTTAGCAGAGAGATGGCATTTTCTGCTCAAAGAGGGCCCAGAATTGGAGCAGCACGAGATGTTTCTGACTGAGATTGAGCTGTGCTGGCCAAGCTGAGTGGGTGTCTCACAGAGCAGAGCAGCAGTGAGCGCTGAAGTCCAGGACTGAGATCTGCTGGCAGAGCTCAGATGGGGAACGTTGCCCAGTTTCTGAGAACACCACAGAGTCTGTATTTTAATTAGAGCTCCTCTGCTCATCTGCATGGCTCAGCAGAAACTTTGTGAATTTTCCAGGCCTTTATTAGGATTCATCCAAAATTCCTACCTTCAGTTTTTTTCTTCTCCTCCCGCAGTGAAGCCACACCAGTAGCACTCACCCACCCACCCCACGTGTTCTGCTGCTGGCTCCCATGGAATGTCACTGATTCCATGGACAAGGAGTGATGTGTGGTTCTGGAAGGAGTGCCCAGCTGGAATTAAATGAGGCCTGTGAGCAAAGGCAGGCTGATAGCAAGGTATGATGGATGACACACAGGTGAGTGAGCTGGACACACAAAAGCTGAGTAACTGACCCCAGGGTGGCTGGGAAGGCAGAGATAAGGGACAGTAAGAGTTGGACAGGACAGGAGCTCAGAGGGCTGCAAGGATCTGCCATCCAAATTGTGCCCTGGGTCCTGCCCAGTGTTCATTGGCTCCAGCTAGAGATTCCATCCCAGGCACTGCAGACACACATGACTGATCCTAACAACAATAAAGGAATTCATACTTTGGGAAGGCTCCTCCCCTCCCTGTGCTGTGCACTGGCCTAGAGTTTAACTGGCCAAACAGGTCAAAGGCAATGAGCTTATTTGAATATGGAAACTTAACTCAATAAGGAGTGAAGACAACTGCTTCAAGCTTGTGAGTTCAAAGAAAGACAAACAGGTTTGCAGATCTCCTTTGGGAGCTAGAAGCTTTGGCTTTCAACCCTCCCTGCTGTTTTCTCCCTGTGCCCACCCTCCTTCCCTTCCCTCTTGCCTCCTGCCTAAGGAGGGTCTGGCAAACCCTCATTTCTCCAAAACAAGCCCAAAGTCTGAAAAGCAAATTCAGTGAGGTCAAAAGCTCACACATACAGGTCTGTCAGCTCTGAGTGGCCTGAGAACAGGTGCCACTGTGCAACTCTCCATAGCTAATCTTCAAACAAGCAAGAATCACATCTTTTGTCTGCTTTCTGTAGAAAAAGGGTATTTTTCCACCTTTTGTCATTTTTTCCCACTTTTTCTCTTTTTTTTCCTAAAGGGAATAAGTTCCATTTCCAATAACCGAACACTGATTAAAACCACTGTCCCTCTACCACTCCCCCAAGTCACAAGCAGCTTATACCAAAAAACTGTCAAGAAAAAGATTTCTTGTACAAGGACTTTATAACACTAGGGAAAGGAAACAAAGGAGAACTGTTGACATTAAATTTTAACTCTTTCCATTCTAAAAAAATCTCTTAAATCTTACCCTTCTCTTCCCATGCTTTTAATTAAAGTATCCCAGTGAAAATCCATTGAGATCAGTTTCAACTTTTTGAAATGACACACAGCAGTGACCCAGAGGCAATCAGCTTGCTATTTCCATAATTACACATGGATTAATTAATAATAATTAAACAATCAATACTTTTTATCCAGTCTGAGTTAGCTCATATGAATCCAACAGCCCTGTGTCCCTCTCTGTTACCTCCAATTGGAATTTATGGGATAGCTCAAGGGCAGGGAATAAGGAGCTGGACTTCAGTTCTCAGCTGACAGTTTCACCTCTAATTTTGCCATTTGAGGCAAATCTAGATGTCCATTGGGTTCAAAAATAAATGCTGACCAAGAAATGGGTGCTTAGCTCTTTAAGTGAACTGAGGGAACTTGTCCTTTTATAAACCTCTTATTCTTGTTGGCAGATTGTAAAATGAATCTTACCATTATCTTTGCAGCCTTGTTCAAGTGCACTGCCAGAACTGTCCATGGAGGTTGAACACCAGCAGTTCTCAAAGATCAAACTGAGGTGGTTCCTCCTCAGCAGCTTCCATTGTGTTGATGTGCAAACTACATCTGCAGTAAAAAAAAAACAAACAACTTTATTCTTCAGGGCACCAACTGCATCAGCATCAGGTGACAAACTAATCACCCCAAAGCAGAATTGTGCCTTAATTCCCCAAAGTACTGCTGGGTCAGATTGCTGCTCACAGCCACACCCTGACATGGCACTAATAATGGGGTCCCTGAGCAGTGACAACGCTCTGGGTTGAGGCTGCCCCATGGGCACATCTAATTATGATGTTCTGTGACAAGGCTATAAATAGCCCTGGTCCCACAGGTGAAGCCCTCATTGCAGCAGGGTTTTTTGGGCAGGTATGTGCTCTATTCTCTCTGCCTGCCTGGGCTGGAGGGCTGTTTGTAACCGTGAGAGCCTCGCAGGCCTGTCCCCCGGGGAGTGTGAAACCAGCGAGATTTCATAAACACAGACAGATCAAACATCAGCCAGAAGAGCACTGAAGGGGAAATGATTGAATCTGTTCAAATAAAAAAGCTACTGGCAGAACCCAAAGACCACCTGAGCACAGGAAAAGGGGGGTTAGACATGAACCAGGCAACTCTGGCGGGCTGAACAGGGTCTGAGAGGAAGAGATGATGGCTCCGTGAGGGGCCACTGCAGCAGGAAGGTATTAGAGGATAAAGAAATGTTTGAAGGAGCTGCTGAAGAATAGGCAGGGCAGAAAGGCCTCTAGTTTATCTTCATGATTCTGTTCTTAAAGATCATTATATTATTGCTTTAGGCTCACAAACCCAGTTGGTGCCCCTGGTCACCCTCATCTGTCAGGTGAGGAGGGTTTTTTCTCACTCTCTCCTTTACCAGCAATTCCAGCCTCCATCACCTGCCTAGCCTGCCCATCTTTACACCCTCAAAGCTCTGAGGAATAACTTCAGAGGGAGAGAATACAGAAATAAATGAGGAAGTCCTTTATGGCAATGCCTAGGAATAAAGGGAACCTGATAGGCAGCCAATGAGCCCTGAGGGCCAGACATGAATCCATGATGACGACTGCTGACTAAATACCATCCTAAAAGGAAAAATCAGCAGAAAAGCCTTCCACTAATCTATCTCCTTTACTGCTTGCTTTGTCAGAGCCTGAGGAGATGACAATCACTCACAACACAGAACTGAATAAGGAAATTATCGGCTGCCTCAGCCAACGCGCTGTGGCACACAGTTGTCAAACTCTTGCAAATTTTGTCAGAAGTCTCTGAGCAAACGTTCCTGCGATTCCTCAAGAAGCCCAGAAAAACTTCCTTTCATAAAAAACGGAAACCTCCCTTCCTGCTCACTACTGCATCTGTGTGATGGATGCACCAGGCAGCGAAGGGCACTCCCAGGCCTGTTCCCAGCACCCACGGCCTCAAGGGGGCGGGCAGGTCTAACGAGCCCGCCTCACCCTGGGGAAGGCACGGAAGAGGGCGAGACCAGGAACTTTTCCACAAAAAAAAGGAAAGAATTTATACCTGGGTTGGTTATTAGCTTCGGATTGATGGATACGAACCTTTAGAGAAACTTTGGTGTGGGGCAGGGCAAAGGAGCTGTGGGACTACAGGCACTGCGCAACACAGACCCGCAGAGATGTTAGGGAACAAAGAAATAACGGCACCGTGAGGAGGAACCCTCACGGGAGGGGATGGAGCGGCAGTACCACGTACATAGGAGAGTACAGGGACGATGCCCGGCCAGACGTCAGCTCAGCGCTACTGAAAGCACCAGGGCAGTGCTCACCACGGGCTCCTCGCCCCGGCGGTGCTGTGAGGGAGCCCCTGCCCCGCCATCTCCCCTCACGCCGCGCCCGCGTCGCCGCCTACGCTACTCTGGTGCCGAGTTACGCAGGTGACGTAGCGGCATCGCCGCACGCAAGTTGTGTGTGGGGAAGCGCTATTCCCGTAGCGAGTTACGCAGATGGCGCAGCCGCGCGGCCGGGCCGCACGCAGGTTGCGCAGGAAGAGCGGCGCGCCGCGATTCCCGAAGAGGTTTACGCCATCCGGCGGCCGGCGGGGGCGGGGCGCTACGGAGGCGGCGTAAGGCGGNGCGCGGCTGGGCGCGCGTCGCCGTCGGGTAGGTGCGGGAGCGCGCGGGGAGCGCCCCTGGCGGCGGGGCGGGAGCGCGCCGGGCCGGGATGCGCGTCCCGGTGTCCCCGTGCGGGGGTACGGAACGTGCGGGTACGGATGTGCGGCGGCACCGGCGTGCCTGGCGATGTACCTGTGCCGCCCAGGTGAGACCGCACCTGCAGAGCCGCTTCCAGCTCTCCTGTCCCCAACATCAGCAGGACGTGGAGTGAATCCAAAGGAGGCCACAGAGATGCTCTGAGGGTGGAGCCCCTCTGCTCTGGAGCCAGGCTGGGAGAGCTGGGGGTGCTCACCTGGAGAGGAGAAGGATCCAGGGAGAGCTCAGAGCCCCTGGCAGGGCCTGAAGAGGCTCCAGGAGAGCTGGAGAGGGACTGGGGACAAGGGACGGAGGGAAAGGACACGGGGAGGGACTTCCCGCTGCCAGAGGGCAGGGTTAGGTGAGGTATCGGGAAGGAATTCCTCGTTATGAGGGTGGTGAGGCTCTGGCACAGTTGCCCAGAGCAGCTGTGGCTGCCCCTGGATCCCTGGCAGTGTCCAAGACCAGGTTGGACACTGGGGCTTGGAGCCTGGGCTGGTGGAAGCTGTTCCTGCCCCGGACAGGGGATGGAGCCAGATGACCTTGAAGGTCCCTTCCAACCCCAAGCATTCCATGATTCCATGAAAAAGAGCAGGATGTGAGTGCAGCACCTCCCCAGGGCTGCCCAGTCAGAGTTGGCCATCAGCCAAGAGGATCAATGATCCAGAACACTCCTGTGGTGGGGATTTGAGCTGGGCTCTGGCCCTGTTGGCAGCCTTTCTCCAGAGACATCGCTCCCAGCTTGATTGTCTGTAAAACAAATTTATGTACGGTCTGAGGGTTGGGGTTAGGGTCAGTTGGAGCTGCTGGTCCATCCAGCATAGGCTGGCAATAAAAAGTACCAGAGACAAGTTTATAAAGTGGAGAAAGGAGCGAAGCCTTCGCCTTTGGGAAGAGGTAGCCGAGTCCAGGCAGAGCTGGAGAGAGATAAGGAGGAAAGGGACAGGAAAGGCAATGGGTGTTGAGCTCAGGGAAATTCAACACCCTTTCTCTTTCTAAAGTGGGAAGAGAACAAGGGGAAAGTTCAGGAATGTCACATTGATCTTAAATGCTGGGTTTGAGTCTGACCATTAATCCAGACATTATATTTAGTACTTGACTCACTTTCTTTTAAATATATGGACGTGGCACGTAGCTTGACTTTGACTGCAAGATTCAGCCTTTGGATGTTGGAAGGAGTTACCAACTTCCATGGCTGTTTATCCTTGTGCTAGTAGAGGAATAGGACATAGTTTCATCCTCTTGGATCTGTAATGGTTCATGAAAACATAAAACTGAGGCTAAAATGGTGCTTGAACTTACGGTTTCTTTTCTCTGTGATGCTAGGGAATTTCTCTGTCCTTGGTGTAGGAGGTGGTGCACATCCAGAGGATTTCTGGGCTGGTTACCTCGTGGAGTGGAAAGCCTCAGGGTTTTTCATGTCCTTTATTTTGTGTGATGCAGCGGGTTTTTTTATTGCAGCCCAAATCTGACTGGTGAGAGGTCACTGCAGGGGAATGCTGAGTGCTGAGCACTCCACACCGACAGAGAGGAGGAGCTGACCCTTGGAGTGTTGTGGGGGAAGATGTGGAGAAAGTCAGGGATCCTGCATGAGTTTGACAGATGGGTTGGATCCCTGTCAGGGAAATGTGGGGCAGAGGAACAGAAATGGCACTTGCCAGCAGCTACAGGAGATGCTTAAATTGCACCTCTGTGTAATTGCTGGTGTCATCTCAGGAAGTATTTGCTGTATGTTGTTATCGCTCTGAAACCACAGAGTGAGACAAGGGGAAGCGTTTCTAAATCATCTTCCTGGGGTTCTGCTTCCAGCCAGAAAGTCTCCTGTCCTGTAGTCTGATTTAAACTGTGATTAAATCAATGAGACATGGGGATTGGAAGTCAGACTTCCCAAAAAGCCTGGACCTGCTAAAATGGTTCTTATCCCTCCCTTACTGTCGCAGGATTTTTCTCCTGTTTCCACTGCATGCTATTTCTGTAAGTTCAGGATGGCCCTTTGGAAACCGCTGTCTTCAAATATTTCAACTGACAAATTGCTCTCTTGACTTTTTGTAAACAGAACCAGCCTGTGTGGGGAGTTGTGTGTGGGTTTGGGTATTATTAGGAGTAGTTGAAACTCCAGAAGCTGATCTAGCTGACTTAAACGCTTTCAGTGTTGTTTTTAACAGCTTTGAATCACGTGCACGTTTTAAACCCAAAATACATACATTTTTAAAACTTCTAAGAATTTAAAATGCCACTGTGCCTGTTGTTTTTAGACGAGCCCAAGGCAGGAAATGAAGTAGAACCTGTATTGTAACATTTTTAACCACTTTTGGACCAGGTAGCTTTCCCTGTTTTCATCCAGCAGAAAGTTAGAAATCCCTCTCTGAGCCAGTGAGATGGAGAAAGCCTTAGGAGAGAATTTCAGGAAATTCCTGTGCCTTTTTCCCCTTTGGCTGGTTGTTCTCCCCCTGCACAGTCGGGGATGTGACCTCACTGCTCCCCAGGTGCCCTGAGGTCTGCCTTTCCTTTCTCACAGCGTCAATGCCTGCGTGGACGTGGTTCTGTCGGGGGTGAAGCTGCTGGAGGCGCTGGGCCTGGAGCCCAGCGATGGGAAGAACCACGCAGTCCTGAGCTCCAGGCAGGACCTGAGGGAGGCTTTTTCCCACTTCATGGAGAGGGGGGCGGCCGCCGAGCGCTTCTTCAGCGATGCCGAGGCGTTCCAGGACATCGCGCGGGCGGCCGCGGAGCACCCCGCGGCACAGGTGGGTCTGCGCCCCGAGGGAGCCTTGGCAGTCCTCTTCCTCACCTCCTTATCCCTGCTTTCATTCTCCTCTAGAGGGCAAATCCTTGAGGAAGAAGCTTGTGGTGTAGCTTGAGTTGTGTTAATGGTTTTCCCTGGGATTCTGCTCCCGCTGCAAATGGGAAGGGTTGAAGTGTCTGACGTTCCCAAAGTGAAATGTCAAATGATGCCTCTTGGGAGCCTGATGGGGCTGTGGCTGCAAAAGAGGCTCCAGCATCTTGGGATGAGGCTGGGAGTGAGGAATCACCTGATCTTTACCTGTCTCGCCTGTGAGAGGAGCCAGGGGTGGTGGTTTGGGTTAGAAAGGGACCTCAGAGCCCATCCAGTGCCACCCCTTGTCATGGGCAGAGACACCTTCCACCATCCCAGGCTGCTCCAAGCCCCAGAGTCCAACCTGGGCATTTCCAGGGATCCAGGGGCAGCCACAGCTGCTCTGGGCACCCTGTGCCAGGGCCTCACCACCCTCACAGCCAAGAATTTCTCCCCTCTATCCCATCCATCCTGCCCTCTGGTACTGGGAAGCCATTCCCTGTGTCCTGTCACTCCAGGCACTCATCCCCAGTCCCTCTCCAGCTCTCCTGGAGCCCCTTCAGGCCCTGCCAGGGGCTCTGAGCTCTCCCTGGAGCCTCTCCTCTCCAGGTGAGCACCCCCAGCTCTCCCAGCCTGGCTCCAGGGCAGCCTTAGATCTTCTCTGTGGCCTCCTCTGAGCATCTGTGACCTTCAGCATATTCACTTCTTTTCAAACTCAAATCAGAGTTGAGCTGGAAAGTTTGACTTTACTACTGAAGAAACTTCCACAGTTCTTTCACTTCACATGGGCATAGGCAGCAGGTTTCACCTCGACCTCAGACTGGAAGAGGAATTGCTGCAGTTTTTAAATGATTCCTTGTCTGCCTTGCTAAAAACCCACAGGGTTTTAGCCACAGAGAGGTTGCACAGGAGTAAGAGCTGTTTATGTGCTGAATGAATTGGTTTTTACAGTGCTGTCAGTGTTGGGAATTAATTGATTTTTACAGGACTATTTCCTGAAGGTGAATATTTAGATTAAAAAATAAAGAATGCTCCACTTGTTGAGATCTCACAGAGAATTGTAAAATCATTTTGCCTTCAGCCCCAATAACCTTTAGTAACTGCTGAACCCTGTTCTAAAAAGCCAAAATCTCCAGCCTGTGCTGAGGACTAAATGTGTTTAAGGTCCCAAAGCAAGGATGCCCACACCCAGCTCTGTTTGTTTTACAGCTTTATGTGGGAGGAAATGCTGCTCTCATCGGGCAGAAGCTTGCAACAAATCCAGACCTGAAGGTACACACGTGTTCCAAACATTTTGTGCCGTTTGCTTGTGTTCTTTAATTTGCTTGTCTCATGTTCCTTCCCGTGTAGGTTTTGGGGATCTGGCAGTTATTTCTTTGGTTCTGCTGGTGGAACATATGGTTGGACTTCTAAGCTGTTTTATAAAAATTGAATTATTAACTTTTTAAAATCAGTTGTGTAGGTGATGCTTAAATTTTGGCAAGGGACACGGCAAGGGAAACTTTGTTTTTCCTTGTTTTCTAGATCCTCCTTTGTGGCCCAGTTGGTCCCAAACTCCACGAACTGCTCGATGACAATGTGGTTGTGCCACCTGAATCCATGCAGGAAAGAGATGAATTCCATCTTATCTTGGAATATCAAGCAGGTACAATGGAGCAGGTGTTCAGTGGAAGCCCTGAACATCACTAAGATTGGTGCACAGCCTGAGGGGTGTGAAGCTCCATAAACACTAAAATGAAAACACAGATTTTACCACGTGCTGATGAAACTCAGGGTAACCTTCACGTAATGGCTAAAACAGTTCCGTGGCTTTTCTTGCTGCTGCTGGAGCCCGTTGAATTTGTGATCTTGCCCGGGAATAAAGCAGTTCACACACACTTGGTCCTGTTTGCTCCACCCCAGGTGAGCAGTGGGGCCGAGTGAGGGCACCCGCTGCCAACCGCTTCATCTTCTCCCACGACCTGTCCAACGGCGCCCTGAACATGCTGGAAGTGTTTGTGTCCAGCCTGGATGAATTCCAGCCAGACCTGGTGGTGCTCTCAGGACTTCACATGATGGAAGGGCAGAGCAAGGAGATGAGACAGAGACGGCTCATGGAGGTGAGATTCTGAATCCCTGAATCGCCCTGATTTTCACTCCAAGTGTTTCATGGCGAGGCCTTGTTTTCCCAGGTTTGAAGGTGTGGGAAGGCTGTGCCTTCAGCTCCCACAGATTGAATGCCAAAAGGAGAGTGGGAGCTGCAGGAATGGCCAAAGTCTAATCCTGTAACACTGTTTTTTCTTAGATTCAGTGGCTTGTCCTGGGAAAAGAAGGGCTGGTTGCCTGGCTGGAGGGTGTTGACCTGGTTACTGGGCTTATCTAGCAGCTAAACCAGACTTTTTCTATGCTGGATACTGAGATTAGAATCAACACCTGCATTCCTTGAAGAGCATCTGTTTTGCACCGCCTGTTTCACAGCTGAGGGCTTGTCCTCATGTTCTAGGATCAGCTCTTCTGCAGCCGCTTCAGATTTGTGAGATTTTTGGAATTAATCCATTAAAAAGGTGCTGAACTGGGAGCAGATTAAGGCTAGATACAGTTTTTCTGCCCTGGGATTCTGCAAAGTAGGAGTTGTTTTATTTCTTCTCCTTAGCAATATATACACAGGTCAGACATCCCCTTGGAACTGTTTATATGCACACACAGGAAGATTAAAGGATGTGTGTCTTGAGTCAAAACTCTTTTTCTTCTTCTGTTCCTTAATAAACACGTGTTCTAGGGTTTTTTTTTCCTTTTTCCTGTAGGCTGTGGCTTCCATCTCTGATATCCCAACTGACATTCCCATACATCTGGAGCTGGCCAGTATGACTGATCAGGATTTTATGAGCAACATTATGCATCAGGTAAGGAAAATGAAAGGATGTGCTTGTGATCAGGTTCAGTATCACACACTAGTGCATGAATATAGAAATCAAAACTCAACATTTGAACTATACATGGGAAGATAAATTGAGGACTGAACTTGAGCTGAGTTTATAATTTAAAAAAAACCCTTGATTTGATTGCAGAATTTCTTTCCTGGTGGTTCCTTGTTTAGCTTGACATAGCTCTGATTTCAGTGTTATGTTTTATGTGGAGTTGATGTGTTGTTTCTCTTTACTGTCAAAGTGTGTGTCTGGAAAATTAATTGCACCAAATGGAATGTTTTCTCGGCTAATTCTTGCCAGCTTGTAGAAGTGCAGTGCCTGGGAAATTGAGCCACAGCCTGGGGAGGATCCCGGGTGTGACTCCGCTCCTGAGGGCAAACCCGGGCTTCCCCGTTGCTGTTAGCAGGTCTTTCCCCTGGTGAACTCCATCGGGCTGAACGAGCAGGAGCTGCTGTTCCTCACGCAGTCCGCCTCTGGTCCCCACGCCTCGCTGGCCTCGTGGGGCGGCGTTCCCGACGTGGGCGTGGTCAGCGACATCCTCTTCTGGCTCCTGAAGGAGCACGGCAGGACGGCGGAGCGCGCCTCGGACCTGACGCGGATCCACTTCCACACGCTGGCCTACCACATGCTGGTCACCGTGGACGGGCACTGGGGCAACCAGGAGGCGGCGGTGGCGGCAGGGGCCAGGGCCGCCGGCACCCAGGCCTGTGCCACCGACACCATCGACACCAGCAAGGTCTTCCTCAAAGCTCCTCTGGAGTTCGTCACCTCCCACACGGGCGCGCCGGCCAAAATCTCCCTCAATCCGGACGAGCCCGTGGTGCGCTGGCACAGGGAAGGCATCTCCTTCCACTTCACCCCCGTGCTGGTGTGCAAGGATCCCGTCCGGACCGTGGGACTCGGGGACGCCATTTCGGCCGAGGGACTGCTCTATTCCGAAGTGTATCCTCAGTAAAAAAAACAGGACCCTCCTTCTTCTCCAGCCCTGCACGGTGTCCGAGACCCGTGGACTGGGATTTGAAGCAGTGGTGGTATAGGAACAGAACCAGGGTGTGGTGTGTTTTCTGGGTGTAACTGAAAAAGAGCCAAAGAATAATTCCAGGTATAAACTGTCGGCTACATTCCAGTCACTCGGCAGTGACTCGAGCGCTTCACGTGCAGGTCAGGTGCAGAAGTTTTAATATTTAATGTGAAAACTGGCTTTGTCTTAAAGGGGAGGGACACAAAGACCAAAATCCCTGGCTGGCAAAGTTTTCTGTTCTGTAGCTCGGAATGGATCTTTTCTAGTAGCAGCAGGACGGTTTCCTGCCCCTGGATCCCAGGGAGAGCACAGCAGTGCCCAGCCCTGCCTTGCCTCTGGTAAATTCAAAATAAAAGGCTTGTGGGTTATCTCCTCCCAGCACATTGCAAACCTTGCTTGGGGTGAGGATGGAATTATTGCCTGATGCAGTCACCTCTCCGTGTGCCCAGCCCTAGAGGGAGCCACGGCCCCAAAATGTGACCCAGACTGAAGCTACTCCAGGCTGCACAGGTGGTTCTGGATATCGGTGACTAAGGGTCTTCAACTGAGCCCCAGCAGCCCGTGCTTAGTTTTTAGGAATCAAGGAGTGAAGATAATCAGGGTTTCTGTTTGGGGGACAGCTCTGTTTCCCTGCCAGGGAACCCCCAAACTGTTCCCTGTGTTTGCTGTACACTGAATACTCTGCTAAACAGTTGGTGTGTTACAGAAAAGCTCTTGAGTGCTGGAGACTCGCTGGTTGGTTGAGAATGGTTGTGCCAAATTCTTCAGTCTCCCTGCCCCCTATTAGGAAAGATTCATATATTAGGGAAGGTCCCTCTGGAAACTCAAAAGCTGAACAGCGTTTTCCAGGTAAGACTGAAGTGAGGAGGCCTTTGCAGGGTTTGATGGTGGGGTTTTTTTTGACTAGGTCACTGATAGTTTCTGTGCTCTGGCCTTTGAAATTAAAAAAGCAGAACCATGTGTCCTTGTTAAATACTTTGCTTCTATTTTTTTACCTTTTCACAGTCACATACTAGGAACTGTAGAGCACCAGCGTGGTTTTGTCTGTGGCCAACTCAGGAACCTGAAGTGTATTAGCACAGCTCTCAAGCCAGTTTTCAGAAGAACTGGGTTAAGTGCAATCAGCGTGTCTGGGCAAGCCTGTGCCTTACCAGAGCTTGTGGAGGTTGTTCCAGGTCAGTCTTTGCACCTGAATGGAGTCAGGAGAGTCTGTGTCACTCAGGGTGGTGTGATCTATTGCAGTAACGCTGTCAGGCTGCTGTCAGTGCTGTTCTCTGTTGGGAAAAGCCATCCTGGCTGTTCTGCAAGGATGAAAACTGGCAGCTGTTGTACTTGCACTGACTCAGCACACAATGCTGCCTGTCATGTGTATTCAGCTTTTCCCCTGAGCAAAGTCTTGTGTTGCACAGAGCAGAAGTACAGTCGGTGAGTGCTGTGTTTTGCTGCAGCTCAGCCCACCCTGAGCTTGCCTTGAGTGTCAGCATCTTATCCAGGTGCAGAATCTTTAGACTGGAGGCATTTCTACTCAGATTATTTTTATGATGATTGTTGTTACTACTATTGATAAACTGTAGCACAGGACTTGGAGTTCTGGTTTAGTCTTCCTAAACTGAAAATGAGAAGAACCTCTCCTTTTGGCTCACTTAAAGGTCCAAGGCCATTAGCAAGGCTGTTTTGCAGCCCGGGATGGTGGCACTCCACTCCTAGGGCCACCAAAGGCCATGGATCTGCCAGCTGGAAACTGGATTCTCAACCTGGAAACAAAACAAAACTAAATACACACAAGCTGTCACCAGCAAGGGCCCTGCTGCTGTATTTCACTTCTTTTTTCCCAAAACATTTGCAGGGATGTGAGGCTGACGATTCTGACATTCCTTACAGCCACCTAAAAGCACGTGATTAAAAACCTTGTTTCAGAGTCAGTTGTGCTTGCACTGAACAGGAACATGACAGGCTAAAATTATCTTTTTTTAATCTGAGTCAATAGCTGCTGTGAAGAATCATTAAAAAAGAACTTGGGAATCATGTGTGCCAAAAAGCTAAACTGATAGAATTATTGTTACCTCCTTCTTCCCGCTGCTCCTCACAGGTAAACATTTCTGCTGCAGCCCCTTGTGGGTGTGCTGGGAATGCCTGGCAGGGTGAGTCCCACTCTAATCCCAGCAGCTCAGGCTGCTGCTCTACCCAGCTCTGCTTCATCAGGCACTCATCTGTGCCCCAAGTCACTTCCCAAGGAGAATCCTTAACCACCGTGACCTGTTCAGCAGCTGTGCCAGTGGGATCCCTGATTGAGTTGTGGAACAATCTATATGGTAATAAATCTGAATTGAATGGAGGGGCCCAGCAGCTTCTGCTTTGTTTCACATGCTGTGAACATGATGTGCTTAACTTCCTTCTGCCTTCCCAAATTAATGACAGGGAGGCAGAGCTCCTGAAATGCTTCCCCTGCACCTGTAGCCTCCCTCCTCTGCACAGCTACAGTAGTGACAACAAAGAAAAGCTGCAAAAATACCAAGGCTCCAAAACCGGGCTTGAGCTGACCTTGCTCCCCTTCATCCTCTGTCTCTACAAATTCTATTTGTTCTCCTGGTTACTTGTACCTTGAGATCCTCAGTGATGGATGACTCAAACCTCAGCCAGCCTCACTCCCAGAGCAGGGTTTGCACTGGAAATGTTTATTCACACAGATCCCGCTGGAGATGCAGCAGCAGAGCTCAGCACTGTGACAGCTCTCCAGGGTAAAACCTGTGCACGTTGCTATTTTCACTTGGGTGTTCCTGCAGCCACCTTGGGTTTATTTTGTCTTATCCATGATCCAAAATGAGCACTCTTCCCATGTTTTCTGTGTATGGCACTTACTGAGGGGCAAGTGCTGGAGTATTTGGGGGGTGTGAATCACAGGGGCCTGGCAGAGTCTCAAAGGTTCCTTCTCTGCTGTGCCACGGAAGAACCAATCCCAGATCCAACTCTTGCCAGTTTAAAGGCTCTTTACCTTTGTTCCTCTCCAGGGGAGCTTCACAGCATTATGAAAAATAACTTGATTTCCTTGTGTTTCCTGGTTATCTCCTGTTAGGATGGTGAGATCCAGTCAAGTTTGCCCTCCCTTCCCAAGTTCATTTTACAGAACTGGTGCTGAAATGTTCTTCTCAGCCTTTAGCAAAGACCTCATTAACTGCTTTGTGCTGGATGTTTTAGAGCTCAGCTCAACTCCTTAGCCACTGGAATCCAAAGCCTGGAGAGCAGCAGAGCACTAAATCCATTCCAAACCCCAATGGAAAACTGTCAGCAGTTGTTCTTGGCCTCTTTTTTTTACTATTTATTTTATAATGATACACTGAATTATCAGGATTTGTGTGCCACGGGGTGACCATTCCAGCCATGTCACGGGACAGTTCTGTGAAATGGTTCAACAGAACTCAATTCCCAGTTATCCTAAAATGTTGGTCTGGGGGTTCTTTTGGAGCTTGCAGCTTGGGTGAAAGCTGAGGGCTGTGAGTGAGTGAGTGAGCAGCTGAAGTGTCTCAGTGCCAGTATTGTCCCTGTGCAATCTGTTCCAGAGCAGCACTGGCACAGACCTGTGTCACACAATTGCTGCCTTGCTCTTCTGGGCTAAAGAACCTCAGGATGTTGGGGGGAACAGGAGAAAACCAGAGGAAAATACTGACTCTGAGTAACCTTTGCAGTAAGACTTGGATCTCAGAGCCAGGAATGCTGCTTGTGCCTGTTGGGGACATTGAATGAAGTTCTCCTCTCACTCTGGAGCAGTTTCTCGTGTGGAATTGTCAGGGAGTCACTGCTCCAGCCTGCGGTGGGAGGATGTTCCTCAGCAGAGGAAAGGTGCAGGTTGGAAGTAGCACGTGGCTGTTCCCTCCTGTGCCAGGAGCTCTGTTCCCAGCAGCCTGGGATCAGCCTGTGCCCAGCAGATCTCACAGCAGTGAGGAACACAAACGATGGCAGGAATTATCCATTAAAATGCAAGGGGAGGCAGTGGAACAAATACCCTGGAAACCTCCCCTGTGAATTTCTCAGGAAAGCTGGCTAAAACTGGGTTCAGATCTCACCTGCATCTTCCATTAAAAACACAGACTTTTTGGAGCAGTGTGGTTTGAGGGAGTGGTAAAGCTTTCCTTGTAGCAGAACTGGGTTTTCTCTTCTAGAAAAGTCTTGGCAGATGGAGTACTTGTTATAACACGGGCTGTTTTTGAAAGCATTTATGTGTGGAGCTTATTATTTCAGTGGAGTTTTCCCCATTCAGCACTGAGGCTTGTCTGTCTCTGCAGAAGAGGCTTTGCCAACTGAAACCCACTCCCCAACTGGGAAATCTGAATTCTGAGCAGCTTTAAGGCCCCCACCTCCACCTTGCTCAGTCCCAACTAAGCAGACACGTACAGGAGCACAGCACGTACCCACTAACGCTGTCTGTACCATAAATCAGCATCCAGTTGTCTCAGGGACCTCAACACCACATTTTTTTGGGCTGAACACATGTTCCTGGATCGACAGATCATTACTCTTGGCTGGAACAAGGTCCTGCCACCCAGGCATTGATGTTTGAATGTCTTTAGTTTGTTTCCTGTGCAGAAGCCAAGATGCAAAGTACATTGTAAGCTCTGTTTCACCCTGTTCATCACAGACCTTTCCCTAAAAAGGGGAAGAAAAGTCCTAAAGCAGATGGTTTCTGCTTCCCTCGAAATTAAGCTCATGATTCTTTTCCATCAAGGGGGGGAAAAGGGGGATTAGAATTATGGCTGATGCCAGAAACAGGTTTTGGAACATAAGGTGTGATTTCCAAAATCCCTAAATGCCTGAGTGCAGTCCTGCTGAAGAGTCCCTTGTTTAATTCCAGCTGAAAGAGCAGTCCAGCCTCATTACCATTAGCACAAAAATGCTCTCCAGAAAGATCCCAGGAATTTACTGCCTGCAAATGCCACTGTCACCATGCCCAGGGAGGAGAGGGGACAGGACAGGAAATGCAGCTCTATTTATTCTCCAACTGGAATTACATATTTAAAAATGCTCCCTTAGACATGAAGCTCCCAGGAAGCAAGAAGGTGCTACTGCTTCATTTCATAGAAGAATTGGTTCACTGTTGCATAAGCTTTTCACAAAATATATATTTAAAATAAATCCTTTCACAATACCTCTAAGTGCAGTATGCGCTCCCTGTGTGACATTTATCCCATCAAAGCATCCTAGGACAAAAATCTGCCTTGAATTAGTTTTGGAGCTGAAGTGAAGCTTCCAGCCCCTGCCCACCCCTGCTCTGCAATCCTCACCTCTTCTTCCCAGGCACTCTGTTAGGCTGCAGGAACTTGCAGTGTAAGAAGTTAAATGTGAATAAAAATCTCTGCACGGTACCTGAGTGCCACTATTTCTTCTCCGGTTTGTTTCAATTTGCCAGCACTCTGCAAAAAAATTCTGTTTAACTCCTCGCAGGAGGGAATCCTTACAGGAGTGCTGCCCTGGGGCTGAACGGACACAAAACCCAGCAGAAAGGACAGCTGAGGGGGGAAAAAAAATGTAAAAAAAGCCACATTTAGGATAAGCAGTCAGTTTGGGCTATCAGAACCAAGGGACAAGTGAGGAGTCCTGCTCTTTCAGTGTTCTCCAGGGAGCAGGAGAGCACTTCAGCTCCTGGCTGGGCTCTAAAGATGCATTAAGGTCTTTCAACAAACCACAAAGCACAGCTGAAGGCTGGGATGTACCCAGAGCCCCGCTCCTGCTGCCTCCAAGATGTTTCCATTACTAACCTTCCTCTCCTGGACTGCTAATTCTGGAGGGATACAGCCCAACAGTGCAGAACTAAAAGCAGGAAATGCATTGTCAAACAGCTGGGGAGCTTCAGCAGCAAACACAGAGCCCTGAAGGTTCAGTTTACTGGTGCTTTATGCAAAATCAGCTGCTCACCAGTTCAGCCATGGAAGGGTTTGATCCTCCTCACAGCGCAGGATCCTGAATCACTGCTGCTGGCTTTGCTAAATGTCCTTCTGAGGACTCAGACGCAGCCTGTGGAGAGCTGGACCCTCAGTCCTGCAGTGAGTGGTGACTGCACTGAGAAACCTCTGGTCACTGCAGGACTCCCTGGAGCCAGGCAGAGCCCCCGAGCTAAAATGACACAAAGCAGCTGCATCCAGACTGAGGGAGAAGCCACCATGGGGCAGGGTGGGACAGGTCACTTTCCCAAATTGCAGAGAGAAGCTCCTGCACCGCCTGTGCTGCCCAGAGCTGCCCTACTCTGCTGCCTCCTGGCTCTGGTGCTTCTCCTTCCTCTGCTCCTCGTCGCCTGTGGGAGCTGAGTTCTCCTCAGGGCTCATTTCCGAGTCCTGCTCCTGTTCTGGCTCCAGAGGGAGGGAGGGAGGCTTTTTTGGCAGAGCTGGTGTTGCAGCACCTGGGGAGAGAACACAGTTAAAGTTACTCTGTGGTTGTGTGTGTGTTGTCTGTTCTTTATGTCCTTCCCAGCAGCATAAGTGCCAAACAATCCCAGCTTTTAATTACCCTCACATCCCCTCTGCCCAACATTAATTTACTGACACTGAGTTATCCAGACTTTTCAGTGCCTGAAGTTCTGCTGAAAGGAAGCTCAGGTACAGTCTCTCAGCTGTCACAATTCAGTGCAAATGTAGGAATTAACTCATTTTCTAGAATCAATAATCTCAGAATGGTTTGGATTGAAAAGGACCTTAAAGCCCATCTCATCCCACCCCAGCCCTGCCATGGCAGGGACACCTTCCCCCATCCCAGATGCTCCAAGCCCTGTCCAGCCTGGCTTTGGGCACTGCCAGGGATCCAGGGGGAGCCACAGCTGCTCTGGGCACTCTGGGCCAGGGCCTCACCTCACAGGGAAATGTCCTTCCAGTTCTATTGAAGCTGGTTTATGATCAAGCTGGAGCCCCAACCAAAGTGTTGTTTTCACTTCACAGCTTTAGCAAATGTGGGGAGAGTTTCCAGGCAGCTAAAGTGGCCTCTTACAGAATTAAACCACAACAGGACACAAGTTGTTTTTACACTTACATTTAAGGTGCCAACTGATGTTATGAACCAGCTCCCTTCTCTGATCTGGATAATAAAGCCCTTCAGGTAATCCCTAAAGCCTTGGTGTGTTTTATTTTTCAGATTTTCTGGCTAAGTCTTCCCTGCATGGAAAGTTTATTCCATGTGTGAGAAATGGAACAGGTCCTTAGGGATGCCAAAGAAAGAGGCCTGGATTACACAACCACTCTCCTGGTTCAGTCCACAGGCAACAAGACTGAGAGTGACAGAAAATCACCACGATGAGCAACATCTCCAGCATTCCTCATTGGAGGATGAGGGGTGAGAGGAGGTCAGGCTTGGAATGGATGTTCCTACCCAGCCACAGCACACAGAGTGATGGGCTGAGCCTCCAAAGGTTCACACCACCTCCTGAGAACGCTCAGCCCCACTAAATCCAGCAACCCCTGCACGGATGGGCAACTTTGGAGCAATGCAGCTGCAGTTATTGTTGTCAGAGAAATGAAGAAAGTACTTTGGAGAACTGTGCATCCTTTCCCTTCTCTGCAGCAGCCTGGCTGTGCACGGCAGCTCCTGGGCTCTTCCAAAGAAAGGCAAGAGGTCTGGCTGCTGAAACAGCCTCCCTTTCCAGAGCAAGAACACAACCCCATGCTAATGGAATCTTGCCCATTGTGGCTCAGACAGGAAGGAAAACTCTCCCAGCCTCTCACATCCCTGTGAAAGCCTGAGAGTGAAATACACCACAGAGCATCTTCCTGAACTCAGAAATCTGTGAAAGTTATCACCAAATATTGCCCTCACTGCTGTGCGAGCGAGTCAATCCCTTCCTGAACACGTGCTGAAACTCTTCCAAAGGGAAGAGAGATTTCTCTTCTTCCCTCCCACATCTCTACTTGAAAGAACAGCAGAGGAGACGTACCTGGGGGGAGCTGCATGGTTTTCCCATATGCTGCAGCAGAGGACATGGCTTGACCCAGGGCCTGGTTGGAGCCCAAAGGCTGCTGAGAGCTGCATTTCCCTGACACAGCAGCTTTCTGCTTGGATTTGGACTCTTTAGAAGGCTTGGTCCAGACCAAGCTCTCCCCGACCTGCAGGGCAGCTCCCATCTTCTGGGCCATCTCCACCATCTTGTCGAGAAGCAAAAAGAAAAGAGTGCTGTAAGCAGGGAAAATTCAGATAACAATAAAGACAACACTACCATAAAAAAAAATAAAAAAAAAACCAACAACTACAAGAAATGATCTGTGGAGAGCTGGCTACAGCTTGGGGGAAACACCTCTGCTAATTCAGTCCCTTAATTAAGAAGGAATCTTGTCTTGCTGGGTATTGATTGAAGAACTGGGCTTCAAAGAGCAGAAAGGAAGCGAGCAGCTCTCAGCAGGTGCCCGCTCTGCTCGGAAAATCTCATCAGCAGAATTTCTTCCTAATAACTGGACTCAAAGCCAAACCTCCTCCTCATTTGCTGCCAGCCCTGGGGTGGCTTCTGAGCCCAGGCACAAACCTCGGGGTCGAAGTCGGGCGCGCTGCTCTCCCTGGCCACGGTGACCTTCCTCTCCATCTCCTGGTACTGGCCCAGGGCCCCCTGCTTGTCGCCCTGGTTGTAGAGCAGGACAGCGTAGTTCAGGTTGATGAGGGGGTTGCACCTGCAGCAGACACGTGGGATGCATCACATTCCCTGTGGGAACACTGATCCTGCCTGCAGTGATGCTGAGATGTGCCTGAGCAGCAAAGCTGGACACCCCTCACTGCGTGGCACCGACAGAGAGGCTCCAGCCCAAACCCTTGGGGACGTGGCTGACACCCTCCTGCCTGGTGACAACAAAAATCCCTCTGCAACAGCCAGTTCTGAGCACCTGGGGGCCATTCTGGACTCTCCTGGTTTCCCAGCCCTGCACTGATGGGGCCTTTTGTCACACTGGGACTGAGGATCTTTCTCTGACTCACCTCAGACTCTCCCAGCATTCCCAGTCTGCAGGAGAGCAGCTCATCATGGGACAGGCAGCACACCAGAGCCCTGCTCTTGGGTTTTCTTTCACAACCTGACACAGCACAGGATCTGCTGTTTACATTGCATTTCCCCTCCTCTCCTCTCTCCTTCTCCCAGCAAAACCACACACACAGCTGCAGGTTCTGCTACAGGTGGACACAGGACACACTCCTGCCTCCCTGAATGAAGATTTCACAAGGCACAACTGCTCCGTACACTCTCAATTTCCACACCATCCACCTCCCTCACTGGGATACACGAACCCTCTGCATGGCTGGGGGAGCTCTGGCTCTCCTGGGGACCCTGCACACAGGCCAGGCAGGGAAGCTCCGATGTTCCTCGGGTTGACAAGAAATGTGAGTGAGGGATTGGTGCCCTCTCCTGGAGCGTGGCTGGGATAACTGCACCATCCACGGCCAAGGCAGAGGGAACATCCTCTGCAGCAATGCAGGAGGGAAGGATCCTGCTAGCACTGGGCAATAATTGAAGCTTAACCACCAGGACTGAGTCTCAATCCCAGTGACTCTCAATCCCAGTGCAAGGAAGACAATTCTTGGAAGAAATCTCACTGCATTTATAACCGTGGCTTCTCCTTTAACCAGGAAACTGGAATGCTGAGCCCAGCACAGAATAAACCCTCCTCCCTGTCTTTGCCCAAACACTGAGGAGATCAGACAGTCCTGGCAACAGCCAGTTTTAAAATTAATTGAACTTGATGGAGCTATTTCACCACCTTCAATACGACAGTCAGAGAAAAATCAACAGCTGAATAGCCACAGAAAGGACAGTCACAAGCCAGAACCTTTTTCTAAAGAGTTTTCCAAGATACTTCCATTCCAGCCCCCAGCATGACAGCCAGGCACTACAGAGGCATTCCTGGTGATGGAAACCAAGCACCTTCATCCCAAACAGCTCCCAAAACAGCAGCAAAGGAAACCTGTGGGACACAGATTGAGCCACACCGTAACTGGCTAAAATCCACAGCGTGCCAGCTGAACCAGCCTCACAGTCTGGCTGTTCCCCCCAGCAGGCCCTGGCAGCTGGAATTCATTTCTGCTTTGATGAGGGTTTATTTTCCTGGTTGCACCATAGAGCTGGAGCATCACCAAGTGCCAAATGCTTGGGCAAAGTTGTAGAGCCCATTTACTGCTTCTTTTCTCTGAGCAAAGCACTCAAGCTCCTGATTAAGGAGTCCGAGCTGCCTCTAAGGTCCTGTCCAGCCTTGCTAGGCATGGAAAGCTGATTAGGAATAGAATCATGGAATGGTTTGGGTGGGAAAAGGCCTTAAAGCTCATCCAATGCCATCCTGTACCATGGCAGGGACACCTCCCACTGTCCCACGCTGCTCCAAGCCCTGTCCCACCTTGCTTTATACAAACCTCTTGCACATTCTCCCAGCTAAAATCTTCCCTCTGCCCAATTCAGAACAGGCTCTACCCCAGGCATCTCACTGCTCTGCACTGTGCTCAAACTTTGGGTTAAAAAATACAGGCTTTTTTCTATTCAATCTGCTCCACTGTGTATAAATATTCACCAAAAGGAGGGCTGGCATCCAAAGTCATCACCACTGACTCACTAACCAAACAACAAAACAGAAAATAGTTCAGGGTTGCTCTGAAATAAAATCCTCTCTCATTTTTTCAGAGCTGACTTGAATTTAAAAAAAAAAAAAGACGGTTTTAACACTGTCACTTGAACAGATACAGGAATAAAAGTATTTCCCTACTACAAACCATTTAGGGTCGAGGTCAGTGAGAGGCAAAGGAAATGAGGAGCAGGGAGGCAAAGCAACACCAAACAATGACAGCTCTGACAAAGACTTACTTGTCCAAGGCCACAGCTTGTTCATAGGAACACTTGGCATTCTCAATGTCCTCAAGGTTGGTCAGAGCAACTGCACCAAAGCAAAACGTACACACAGGAGGAGATATTTCACAAGCAGATGATTTTTAGGACACTTCTGAATGTCATAAAATAGGTGTCAGCAGGGTTGTCTGGACTGCTGCCAGGATTAACCCTACTGAATGGCCTGGCTTGGAAGTGACCTTTAAGCTCTACCCTGCTCTGGACAGGGACACCTTCACCAGCCCAGGTTGTTTCAAATCCTGCCCAGCCTGGCCTTGAACACTGCCAGGGATCCAGGGGCAGCCACAGCTGCTCTGGGCACCCTGTGCCAGGGCCTCACCACCCTCACAGGGAAGGATTTCTTCCCAAAATCCCATCTAACCCTACGATGTCACTCCTGACATGTTTATCTCATTTCATCCCAAAAATATCCAGTGCTGGAAACACACACTCACTCCTTAGACAACCCAAGTCTCACATGTGTCAAGTCTTTTCCAATGTTTAACCTGGATCTGACTGCAGTTTTCCCTTCTATTTCCCCAAAGAGACTGGGCAACAGCTCCTTAGTGAAGCGTCTGTGTGTTTGTTTAGTTCACCCCACACCTCGTGTCTGTGCTGTGGTGCTCCATACCTGCCAGCAGCATGTAGAGCTCTGCCATCCTGGGCTGGAGGTTGATGGCAGCACTGAGGAAGTGGAAGGCTGAGGCATACTGCTGCATGGTGAGGTGCACCAAGCCCAGGTTGTACAGGATCTTCCAGTCAAAGGGAGCCAGGTAGTTTGCCCTCTTCAGGCAGCTGACAGCCTGGAAAAAAAAGGGATAAGTGCGCTAGAACAGCCTCCACGTGACAGGAATCTTGTGCTTGCATGAAATTGGATGCAGATGGGAGAAAAAAATGGAAACTGGATACTCACTGCCACGTATTTCTTCTTCCCAAAGAAGCACATGCCAATGTTGTTCCAGAGAGGGGGGCTCTCAGGAACACTGCTGGCCACCACCTTGTACTTGGAGAGGGCGACATCGAAATCCCCGTGGGCCTGCATCATGCTGCCAGCAGCCAGCGTGGCCTGGGGACGAGACAGCAGTGACCCACACACGCCCTGGGTGGCTGCTCAGACACAGCAAGAACTCCAGAGGACAAAGTGACTCAACTGAAACCATCTCAGCAACAACCACTTCTCTGCCAACACCAACAGCGGGAGCAGATGGGGACTCTGGGATCTCCCGTCACAGAGCAGAACACGGGGTGAAGAACAAACCTGAGTCTGCTTCTTCCTGCACTATTTTAATCATAACTGTCTCAGAAATGAGTTTGCCCAGAGCAGCTGTGGCTGCCCCATCCCTGAAGTGTCCCAGGCCAGGCTGATGGGGATTGGAGCACTCTGGAACAGTGGAAGGTGTCCCTGCCCATGGCAGGGGCTGGAACAGGATGGCCTTCAAGGTCCCTTTCAAACCAAACCATTCTGTGAGTCTATGATTCCATAAGTATTGCAACATGACATTGCAAATGTTTAGGGTGTTTTTTGGGGTGACAGAAGTATTTCTAAGAGCCTGAGGCTCTGAGAAGATCTGTGTACTAATAGATTCTTTTTACAACCAAACACAGATAGAAATAGTTCTGCTGCAAGTTAAGTGGGGAGTAAAATGTACTCGAGCAAGACATGCAGCAAAGCTCTCCTAGTTCACACTGACTGCCTGATACTGCAAATTAACAGGAATATGCATGGAGGAAAAAAAAAGGAAGTGAGTACAACACACTATATTTAAACCACACTAGTTAAGTCCTTTTTAAGATTTCACAGAGACAAGTAAAATTCTTAAGTGTAAAGGTGTTTTCACAACAACTCATGTTTGTCAAGCACACATTTCAATGCTCTGCCCTTTCAAACCAAACAAAAAAAAGGAGAGAAATGAAGGAACAGCCCTAAAAGGGGAAGCATTTCCACAATAAGGAATGAAACCTAGATGCCAAGCTCAGCCTTCCAGGCCAGAGCCAAGGAAATATACACAGCAGCTGGAAGCACAGGGTATCAGCAGATGGGAGAATAATAAAATGCAGTATTACTTGGATCACAAGGGACCTGGCACAGTTCTTCTGGGATTTTTAAAATCCAGAAGATCTTCCTTCCAAAGTAAATTCCACCTGGCTTTGGTGCAACTTCACATTAAAAACCAAAGGGATTAATTTAACATCCCATATTCTGCCTCCTTCCCTTTCCGTACCTCCACACGCATCCAACTCCAGGGAAACATCCCAGAAATGTATTTCACAAAAAGCTCTCTGGGCAGGATCCTTTCCAGCCTCTGCAGGCCCCAGATGCAGATGGCAGAGCTCTGACAGTGGAATTAGCTTTAGGAAATACCCCCTCATGGTTCAATTTCCACTCCTCACCATACCTTGTAGTTGCCTGGGTCGTAGGTAAGCACATTTCCAAGGTGTTCAAAAGCCTTCTGGTAATCCCCAGTCTGGGAAAAGAAGTACATAAGCATCAGAAATTCAGGAGTAAGGGGAGTTAAGAAGGAGAATACAGGGTTTGTGGGCACCAGAATTCCTGGTTCAGTTGTATAGTAAGAAAAGTGAGTTTTACAGTGCTCCCATTACACACACGTTGCTGTTTGATAATTCACAGAACAGATTCTAAGAATTTGATTTGTCTGGATTCACTGTTCTGACCCAACCACAAATGAGCTCTGGGCTCACAGGTCTCTGCTCCTTTCTCTGTCCCAGAAAACAGGCTACAAACTGCTACTCTGCACATCTCCAATTCCCTCACCACAAATTCCTCACTCCCCAGGGCTCTCCTGTTCAGCTGATTTCCCTCCCCTTGTCTTCCCATGGACTGCAGGTGTTAGTGGGCATCACTGTGGCCACATGTGAGAGCTTGGAGTCACCTAAACCCTACAGACTGGAACCAGATAAGCTAACAGGTCCCTTCCAAGCCACGCTGTGATTCTGTGATTTCAACTGAATTCACCTGAAATTCATCCCATCCCACCCTCCTGCCATGGACAGGGACACCTCCCACTGTCCCAGGCTGCTCCAAACCCAGTCCATCCTGGCTTTGAACACTGCCAGGGATCCAGGGGCAGCCACAGCTGCTCTGGCACCCTGTGCCAGGGCCTCACCACCCTCACAGGGAGCAATTCCTTCCCAATATCCCATCTAACCCTGCCAGAGAAGCCATTCCCTGTGTCCTGTCCCTCCGTCCCTTGTCCCCAGTCCCTCTCCAGCTCTCCTGGAGCCCCTTCAGGCCCTGCCAGGGGCTCTGAGCTCTCCCTGGATCCTTCTCCTCTCCAGGTGAGCACCCCCAGCTCTCCCAGCCTGGCTCCAGGGCAGAGGGGCTCCACCCTCAGAGCAGCTGCAGGGCCTCCTCCTTTCAAGCACTACAGCCTATTCTTCTCTGCTTGTTCCCCCTTTGAGAAACCAGCTTCTGGAATAATGCAGCCCTTCCCATCCATTTCACAGACACAAGGATAAGCACACCTTTGTTATTTAAATTGATTCTGATTTCCCTTTATGGTGCATTAGCACTCACAATTTCATGGCTGCTTTTTCAGGATAACTTGCAAGACTCCTGCTGCAGAAACAAGGTAATGACTAGTCATGTTTTGTTATACTTGGAGGATTTATAACAGAGTTAGGGCGGCTGCCAAACAGAATTCCTGCTCTGGCTCTGCTCCAGGGAATCAGCTTGCTTTCAGCAGCAATGAGAAGATACACAAAAGCAAGTTCTGTCCTGTTCAATTCAGTCTGTAGAGAAGCATGTGCAAGCAATGGGAAGGTGGATAGAAATTACCTCTATAAAAAAATCCAACACGGTTATATTGAAAATAATTAAGTTTTTGTAGCAGTAACAGCATTTAGTACCTGCAGGTACAATAGGCCCAGGGCTGTGAGGAGGTCTGTGTTCTCTGGAGAAAACCTGGAACACAAAAGCCAAAGGGCTGGGTTTGCTTTTTCAGCCCTTCCAGAACGGGGTAAAAATAGAACATGGAATCCTCATGCTACATTACTGTTGTATCAATCCAGGAAATGAAATTGTTATTATTAAAAACAAATATTAGAACAACTGCCATCAAGGGGACTTCCTGTGAATAACATCACACCTCAGCTTCCCAAATATCTCATGGGTATCAGTGGGAAAGCACAAGGCTCTGTGAAATAGATCTGGACACATAATAAGATAATGTGGTTTTGTTAAGCTTCAAAGTGAGTCTGAATCAGTGACCTGGAAATACAAAATGGGATTTTCCATCATCTCTCATAAACCACCCTGTAAATCCATCCATCCTAAGCCTCTTGGGCCATGTAGGACAGGCAATCCTCAGCACTCCGGATGGATCCTACACACTCCTCATCAGAATTTTAATTCACCTTATGAAAAGATTACAAATAAATAGGATAGAAACCAAGAAAGGACAAAGCGGAGAGAGACACAATTTGTGGTCTCACTCACCTCAACAGGAGTTAGTTTTTAGTTCCCTGTTATCAAGACTTAAAAAATCTGATCTGCACACTCACACTGGCACCTCAAAACTTCAACCAGAACAAAACCACCTGTGCCTGGTGGAATATAAACATGGAATAACAGACTATCCTGGAGCTGGAAACAGCAAGAAAAATGTAACAGGCAGATGAGAACAACAAAAACCCCAGGAATTAACAGGAATGAAGAAGAAAGGAGGCCAGGGGAGCACCAGGATAAGAATATAAACCTGGTAAGATGCTTAGCAAGGATTATTTACGTAATAAACATTCTAGATTAGTCCAACTGGCTCCCAACCCCACCCACCCTCAGGCAGCAGCGAGGGCAGACATGCAGGAAACAACCACATCCATATGCCTGTGGCTCCAAACACTCTCCTGATTTTCTTTCTAGTGTTGGCCTCCATGGCAAAGCTACATTTGAAAGCACTGGAAACACTTGGGAATGCCCTAAAACAAGGATAAGCGGGGTGGGAGAAACTCCCTGTGCACCAGCACCTCTCCCTCAGCCACAACCTGCTCTGAGGGAAAGCAGAAGTGACAGCCAGGCAGGGATTTTGGATGGACAGCCAGGGTTACATAGTTCTGGGAGATAAACCTTTGGGAGGGATGAAATCAGTTTTGGATCACTTTGCTCCCAGGCATCTCTGTCCATTTGTTATTCCACTTTTTTCCTGGCAGCCCTTCCAGCAGCTCCCTTATCCCTGCCACACTGTCAGCAGGAGCAGAGACAGCTGAAGTACTTGCAAGTGCCAGCTTTGCTCAGAGCCCCCCCTAATTACCATTAGCTTTTTAATCATGGCCTCAATTCAGATCTGGGACACCAATCAATTTTCTCCTGGCATAAGATTTGAATTGGCAGATGGAAAAAACGGATATTTCTTACTCTACAGCTTTCTTATATATTTCAATGGCTTTATCTATCTCCCCCTCCAAGAGGTGAATTTTGCCCAGCATCATGTAGGTCAGATCGTGTCTGTTGAGCTCCAGGGCATTGTTGAGTTGGTCTCGTGCCTAAAAACACAACCACAGAGAATAACAAAAAAAAAAAAAAAAAAAAAAATTATTACAGAGCCCTCAGCAAAGCAACAGCCCATGAGTAATCCCCGAGAGCCAGGGAAGGAGGACAGCCAACAAACATCCCCTGCACCTGGAGAACACAAAGCCCAGCCCAGCTAATCCTTGGAACAAGCTCTGAAGCAGCAGCCACCTGCTTTTAGGGGCAGTAAAAGGCAGCACCTTCAAGCCAAGCAAGAGGCAAAGGCCTCCCAAGGAGGAGATGAGCACGGGCCTGCTCCTGGATTTGAGTTTGTTTGGCTTGAGGGACGCTCTGGATTTCTTGGGTGAACTGATACTTTGCAGCTTGTTCTTCATTAAAATGCTTATTCCAGCAGTGAGAAGTGAAAATGCCAGTGCAGGTGTGAGCAGGTCCCAGTTTGGGAGGTGTTAGTGCAGACACAAATCCCAGCTGTGAACCCACACTCCACAGGCTGCTTTTTCACAGGGATGCCTTGAACTGGGAGCACAGCTGGGGTTTGCTGCAAGGGCCACAGCACCCCACCAGCAAGGGCAGCAGGGAGGAGCTGGGCCAAACTGGGAACAAAAAGGGTCCAAATGCTGGTTTTTCCCTTAGCTGGACCAGAGACAGCTCAGAGCTCACCACCAGCACTCAGGGGATGGTTAAGTGAGGAACTGGGAATGGCATGCTGGGAATAAAACTGCATTTCAACCTCCAGAACTCCTTCACTAACTCCAGGTTTAGTTCAAAAGGAGCTTCAGACACAGGAGCAAAACCCTCCCATGGAGGAAAATTTTGCACCTCCAGCAAACAACCCTGTAACTCCTTCCCTCTGAATCCTGCCAGACCCTCAGGAGCTGAGGTTTCCTTCAATAACTCTGCAGGAGGTGCAGAAGTCTGAGCTGGGGAAATGGTTTGGGGTTTTACCATCACCCTTCTCCTGCTTCAAGAGGATGGGTCTGGACTGCTGCTCCCACAAAGCCAGCAGTGTTCCTGGGTCTGGCTTTAAAGGGCTCAGACACAGAAGCAGCTCTTATTGGAGCAAAGCCCATTTTCTGTCTACTTTGAGGTTGCTCAAACATTCCTTTTAAAACCAAAAATGTTCTCTGAAAAATCTCAGATTTCAGAAAAAGACTCTGGCCCTGCCACAGGCTGATCCCCCTTTACACAACTTGACTGATTGCAGCTGACTCAAATTAATTCAACACACAAATGGAAACAGAGACAGCTCACAAACCTCTGCTCCCAGAAACAAAAGCCTTTCCTGATCCCTCTTGCTGCAAACGATCCATTTCAAGCTACCAAAGGCAGTGAAATTTCTGGGATGCTTCCTTGCTTCCCACTGACATTACCTTGTTGAAGTGTTTCAGGTACATGTAGCACACACCCAGGTTGTGGCTGATCTCCTGCATGAAAAAAAAGCCAACAACCAAACAAAAAACCAAATCAGGACAAGGTATGTAATAAAATCTGACAACACTGACCCAGAGCAGGAGAGCCCTGTGACTGCCCACACCCTTCTTGCTTTGTAGAGCAAGTAAACCTATAAATTCCATTTACCTCAGGCACCTACAGAGCTCAAGTGGGGTTGTACACAAAACATTACAGTCCACTGACACAAAAACCACAGAAATGACAAATCTCTTTTGAAAGATGTGACATCTCTTCAGAGAACAAGGAGCACAGACTGGTTTCTTCGTGATGGTGTGACTCTGTAAAGCTTGCTGCCCTCACGGGTGACTCAGCCTGGCTGTACATCAGTAGGATGTGCACAGTGCCCAGCACAGCTGGACAAAACTGGAAAATATGCCTAATTTTCCAAAACACAACTTGAGCACTGGAATATCTGATATCCCTCTGGCATCCTAAACAATTTTGCACAGGGTAGGAAGATCCCTTAGGGATCCTAAACATTCTGGTGACTCTGTGGGGAGCATCCATGGCCCTCACCCACAGTTTAACACACACGGCACCTTCCCCACCCCAGCACATCCATGAAAAGCAAGGTCCTCCCAATTCCTTATTTTATTCTGGTGAGCATTTCAGTGATTCATCAGCTTAGACAGCCTTGACCTTTCAGAGGAAACTCTCTTACTTCCCCATCAACCTGTTTTCCTCCACGCAGCCTCTCCAGCTGCGCAGAACTGAATCAGTGCCTCCAGGTTGCTCTGGATTGTAGAATGAGAGAAGAGCACAGCCTGATTCTGCTTCCTGTGCTGAGCCAGGAATGGGGAATAACTAATCAAAATACCCACTGGCATCTGCCTGCTGGGCTGTAAATAGGGTTACAGGCATGCCAAGCACTGGAAACGCAGGTGGAAAAAAGACTCGTGATACAAAAGGTTTCTGAGTTGTCTGGCACAGGGTGATTTCAATGGCACCACAGCTATCCTCGTATCCTGAATTTCAGATGTACTGAGAAACAAAGGAATGAGCTCACACACTGCAAGCCTGCTTTAGAAACACTTCTGCAGGCAAAACAGGCACCCACAGAAGGCTGCAAGGCTTGGCCTCTCCCTCACCCGCTGTCACACCTTTCCCTTTGCAATGCTCCTTCTCTCTTTTTGTCTTTTTATACAGAAGAGCTAATTTAATCACTGCTCCTGTATTTTCAGCGATGTTTTGCATCACAAAAGCTTTCCCAATTACTCAAGCAAGTTTTAATAACTGAGGTTTCCAAGCTCTCCCCGTACTTCCTTTAAAGTAGAGATGTGGTTATGTTACAACTGATCCTTGGCAAAGTTCCAACACGTTGCTGGATTCTCTGTGCCCCAAGCCAGGGATTTGGCTCCTGTGATCCAAACCAGGCTCAGACCACAGGCAGTGTGAGCTCACCTTGGCTTGGGACAAGTCTGCAGCCATTGCAAGGATCTGCAACTCCCTGAACACTCACCCAGTCCTTCTCATCGAGTTTTGCTGCCTCATTGTACACTTCGATGGCTGCCTTATGCTTCCCCAGGAGAAACCTGCAAAAGAATTGCAATTCTTATTCTTTCCTGATTGCAGACCCTGTTGTGCAGCCACTATCACCTTTGCCAGTGAGAAATGAACCCATTTGCTGCATATCCAGAGATGTGCTGGAGAAGTTTACAGTCTCAGCACTGCTCCCTCTCAGGACCAAGGTCATCCATCCTGGCACTACTGAGGATGTAAGGAATGAATGCCCAGGCTCTGCAGCCTGCTTTTGTCTCCAGAGAAAGAGATGGGTGCCCTAACACGACTTTCAGCAGCAGAAAAGGCTCTGTAGGGCATGTCTGCCTAGCTCAGGTAGCTCTGGACCCTGAAATCAGTATCACCTTTCTGCCTGAAGCCCAAAGAAAAAGAAAACGCAACAGCAGCCAGGCAGATAAGAGAGATCCTGCTTAAAGAACAACCCACGCTTCTGAAGAAGCCAAGCCAAGTGTTGATAAGGAGGAAACATGTCTGGAATTAAGCAGCCTAAGAGAAAAACAAAGCATGGAAGGTCCTGGGTGGCACATCCAAGAGAAACAACAAATAAACCACCACTCACAGGGATCGTGCCACCTGCTTGAGGTTGTCAGCGCTTCGAGGGTTCAGAATGGAACATGTCTGGAAAAGTTCAAGAGATTCTTGAATTTTCCCCTCCAAGCGAAATATCAAAGCTGAAAGACAACATACAGCAGGCAAATGAATTCATTTCAGCAGGAAAAACGTGCCTCAGACAGCAGGGAAAGAAGGGGGAGCACAGATTTATCACATCAACCTCCCCCGGTGCACCCACAGTTTGTGTCTGAGGGCTCTGTGTGCCTGGAGAAACTCGGGGGTCACAACAAAAGCTTTAAGCTTTAAACCTTGGGCAGTTGCTTGTACAGATGCAGTCTGGATTTCTCCCCTCCCCAGGTTTTCAGCATGTCCCTGCCTGCAAATCTGTCCCACACCATGGCACTTGGAATTGGAATGCCACATTTTGGGAGACATTTTTTAGGGCCCAGAGGGCAGGGCAGGAAGAGGAATACCATCCTTAGAGCAAGGAGTGAGACAATGTTCACCTGGGGTGGGTAACAAACAGAAAATATGCATCTGTAACAGAATCACACACCAACACACTGAAGTCCAGGAACCAAAGAAGAATTGGTGACAAATACAGAGAAAAACAGGACATTAAATCTATCCATTTCATGTGAAAATCCCAAATTTCACAACTAAATGGACCGAGCAGAGGGAAAAAATGTATTTCTGACATAATAATTCTATGTTTCTCTCACCTATCCCCTGTATTGCTCTCTGTATCTCAAATCAGGGGTCACCTGCTTTAGCAGAAAGATTTTCAGACATACCTTGAACATAGACAGCGTATTCACAGAGCCCCTGGGACTCCTGGAGCTGCTCTTTGATGACAGCCTGAAAAGACAAAATTGTAAACTCACATCATGTTAACAAAGCTGATTCCAGAGATTTGGTTCCAGTCACAAAAACCACAACCCCACCTCTAACAAGAGCACTGGAGAATGACTGGGACAACCACACAGTGCACACGGCAGAGCTCTGTGCCAGGAACACCGTGGCCCTTTCAGTATTCCTCTGTTCATTCCTGCTCCCGAAGATAATTCGACACTACCTGGGGAAAACACCAGGAGGCATCTCTGAAAGTGTCCTCTGCTGATAAGGCTATCTACTCCAGGCCCTTTGTGAAGAAATAAATTGAACTGGAACAACTGCAGCTGAGTCAATGAAAGCCAAAAGAACAAATGAGGAATGAATGGCAAAAAAAAAAAACCTGATGGCAATGTAAATTCTTGCTGGCTGCCACCATGCAGCTCCCAGTTTGGGGAGGGGTGGCTGCAACTTGGTTATATTCCATGGTCACAGCTGGAGCCACCTTTGGGAGGATGAACACCCTGGACAGGAATCAAGAGCATAATTTCTGCTCTGAGACTCCTCTTTTGTGCAGAACTGGAAGAGATACAGGGGGTAAGGATAATTCCTGGGTGAGCAGTGACCTGGTGCTCATCTGCCATTTCAGATGGGTATGATCAGAACCAGCACCCCCTGACTCTGAGAGGAACAGAAGTGAAGGACCTGAAAACTGAACCTCAAATACAGCACACGGGAGGAAAAATGTTATTGAGGAAGGTATTCTTGAGAAGGTATTAACTGAGAAGTTACTACTGAGAGGAAGGAAAGTTCTTATTGACAATCCTCACTCGTAAAGAGAGGAAGGAAATGGAAGAACAGGCCTGAGCTGCTCTTCCCTCACCTGTACCTGCTAATTTATCTATGTAACTCTTTACAAAGTGCATGATTATAAAAACTGTAGTCAGAAATAACCAACATCTCCTCAATCTGGATACTCTGGATTGTTCCATCTACATAAGCTTGGATTCTCAGAGCAAGAGAGGGCAACAGAGAGCTATATTTTAGAGAAATCTGATTAATTCCATAAACCCTAAAAAGTCCCACAGCAAAAGGCCCTCAGCTGAGGAATATGATCTCTAATCCCAGATTTCCCCCTCCTCAAGTTTATTTAAGGTGCTGATGACAGAATTTAGACACAACTGGCAGGAAACCAACCAGTCTGTGTCATCCCAGGGGATGCTGCAGCTGCAGGCTCTCGGGGATGTCTGCCTGGCACCCTGTTCAAGCAGCACTGAAAGGATCAAAATCACTTTAATGCCTTCACTTTGGGCAGTTGATGTCAGTAAATAAACAGTTTTTAATGGCTTTTTAGTTCATTGAAAACTATGGGAGATTTTAAAACCGTGTTAGAGAGGGAGCATTTCAAAGCACTGAGTGGGAAAGACTAAAATTAATTAACAGGTCACCTGTTTCTTACTGAGACTAAACTAACGGATTTTAACAACGCCCAAACTGTCCTGGAATCCTCCAGTTTTACTGCAAAAACACTTTTGTGAGCTCTGAGGAAAAGGAAAGCTGGCTTGCCAAGCAGAGGAGTACTTGTTAGCTGTCCTCTCTCGATTTCCCCCCCTATTTCCTTGCTTCCATGACGGATGAAGACATGGAGACATCAGTGCTGCCCTTGAATCATCCATTTGTTATTTTCTCTGGTTTCCTGAACTGCACACATTTTTCTTTCCTGTATCCTGTGATTCCACATCCCATCACAGAAACAATCAACACACACAATCACACCAAGAAACCCCAGTCAGACAACAAAAAAGGGCAACAATTTTCTGTTTTGAGGGCTAGTCCAGCTTGTGTTTTTATCTATGCAACCAGGATCTGAGAGGAAATTACTGTCATGGTACAACTCGCTGGCTCTGTTAATTAAGAGCTAAATTAAATTCCTCTATCCTGCCCATTTCCTAAGCACCCCCAGGACCTCTCCAGCTGAGGCAAGTCCTGACCAACCCGGTGTTTCATAAGCCAAAAAGTCTTTTCACATCTTTGCTGAATCAGAATGGCAACTCTTGTCCTCTCCTCCTGCCTATGGGTGCATCATCTTTTTGTGTTTATTTTATCAGGAAAACACATTGTTAAATAATGATTTGCCATTTACTTAGTCCACTTCCTATTGTAATCCCAAACACCCAATTCCACATTACTCACCAAGCCCAAGATGAATTAGAGCGTGCCATGGATCTTGTGTGAAATGAAAGAATTTTGCTCAAGAGTAACCAGGATATTTTTTATTTACATTTGGTGGTAATGTTCCCGCCAACTGAAGTGTTTTCACAGTGTCTCTGTAGTACCATTGAGAAACCTGCACTGTGGAACTGGGTTATTATCAGTTTGGAAAACCCTATCCATCACTTGGAACAACAGAGGTTTGCAGTTCTCTCCACTTTCCCCCTCCCAGTGACATCCTGAGCTCACAGACTGCTCCAGAGAGATCCTGAAGGCAGCCAAGGATTGGAGAACACTGGAGTCATTTTTCTTGTTTTCTCTTGTTCCCCTTATTACAAAAGAAGTCAGGAAAGAGGGTGTTTTGGAAACTGTCAAGAAAACTGTTTTTTCATGACACCAGTAAAATAATTCCCACATTCTGCAGGCAGCTCTTACCTTACACTCTTCGTAGTCTCTGCGGACGTAGAGCAGATAAATCAACCAGTTCCTCCTCTCTAGGATTGGCAGCTCTGGTGCTGAACATGGAAAATATTCACAGAACACAAAGAATCACACTGAGCAACAGAGAATCTGGGGGAGATATTCCCAACCACCCCAACCACCTGCACAAGGCAAGTAATTCAAGAACTGAAATTGCAATTAACCATTTCACTTGAAGGCTGGAGTGCGAACTTCTAACCAGGGTCTGATTTGATTCTACTTCTCAAACTGGTGGATAAAACACCTTGATCAGGACAGACACTAAACAAGAACTCCAAGCAGAAAATTTCCACCTGGTCTGCCGGAAGGTGTCCTTGCCCATGGCAGAGGGTTGGAACAAGATGGGTTTTAAGGTCCCTTCCAACTCAAACCAGTCTGGGATTCTAAAAGACGAGGCATCGGCTCCTCCTAGAGCAGATCCTGGAGTAAACAGCTCCACACACACGTATTTTTATTCCACACCAACACTGGCTGGAGGAATTGGATCTTTTCAAATACACAAGAAGCAGCTTGGAGAAATGAGTTGGATTCACATTTTGAATCTAGGGCAGAAGAATCAAAGGTCTTTAAGATAAATTTCTGGGACTGAATGAGCAGGAAACAGGCGATACACACAAAAGGAGATTGGAGAGATGGCGTCTGAAGGTGTGAATAATTTAAAGAGGTCAGACTTAGTTCTTTGAAACTGTGAAGGGACTATGAAACATCAGAGGTCTGAGAGACTGCGAAGCCACTGCAGAGAAACATTTGATGCAGAGGAGGAGGAGGAAGCCTTGTGCTCCAGCATTTCAATGGTGCGGAGCTCGCAGCAGTAATTACGGCAAATCACGGATGGATGTTGCTTAGCGATACCCACGTCGGGTTTACAAGTGGAACACACTGCTGTGCATTTCATTACGGCTGCGAATGTATTGCCTGGGACCCGAGCCTCCGTGCCGAGGGGTAACCATAGCAACCGGCCCAAAAGCTCCGCGATTGCAAGTCAATATTGTGACAAAGGCGGGCGAGGGCTGGGGCAGAGCGGGGGACAGCACAGGACAGCGCAGGGACAGCACAGGGACAGCATGGGACAGCATGGGACAGCATAGGACAGCACAGGGACAGCATGGGACAGCATAGGGACAGCACAGGGACATCATGGGACAGCATGGGACAGCATAGGACAGCACAGGGACAGCATGGGACAGCATAGGGACAGCACAGGGACATCATGGGACAGCATGGGACAGCATAGGACAGCACAGGGACAGCATGGGACAGCATAGGGACAGCACAGGGACATCATGGGACAGCATGGGACAGCATAGGACAGCACAGGGACAGCATGGGACAGCATAGGGACAGCACAGGGACATCATGGGACAGCATGGGACAGCATAGGACAGCACAGGGACAGCATGGGACAGCATAGGGACAGCACAGGGACATCATGGGACAGCATGGGACAGCATAGGACAGCACAGGGACAGCATGGGACAGCATAGGGACAGCACAGGGACATCATGGGACAGCATGGGACAGCATAGGACAGCACAGGGACAGCATGGGACAGCATAGGGACAGCACAGGGACATCATGGGACAGCATGGGACAGCATAGGACAGCACAGGGACAGCATGGGACAGCATAGGGACAGCACAGGGACATCATGGGACAGCATGGGACAGCATAGGACAGCACAGGGACAGCATGGGACAGCATAGGGACAGCACAGGGACATCATGGGACAGCATGGGACAGCATAGGACAGCACAGGGACAGCATGGGACAGCATAGGGACAGCACAGGGACATNAGGGACAGCACAGGGACAGCATGGGACAGCACAGGACAGCACAGGACAGCATGGGGACAGCATAGGACAGCACAGGACAGCACAGGGACAGCATAGGGACAGCGCAGGGACAGCATAGGACAGCACAGGGACAGCATGGGACAGCACAGGGACAGCACAGGGACAGATTCTCCAGCCCGGACACAGCCACTCGGCTCCAGCTGCACCAAGCAGCAGATGAGCCCCGGGAGCCCGAGGGCCCCTCTCCCATCAGAGGTGAGGAAGAAGAAACCCTGCAGGGGAAGGGCTGGATCCCGGCGGCAGGCAGGTGCCAAGGGTAATCATCTTTTGGGATGGTTGAGCTTCAACCACCTCTAGAGCACCCCAGGCTCTCCCCCACAGCCCACATCAAGTCATTCCTAAATCCAACATCCTTCAGCTGTTGAATTTGGAAAACATTTCACAAAGCCGTTCTCATTTTCTTGGTTTTTCTTTTTTAAATTCTAGAATATCCACCTAGACTTGTATTAGAGCTGAGAATTAAATGTGCACACCAGCAATTTAAGGTCAAATATCTTCCAAAGAAGGTTCAACCGCCCTAAAACAAATAGAAAGCTCGAAGTCCAAACAAAAAAGTAATCCAAACATACAAAAGAGTAATCCAAACAAAGAAGTAATCCAAACAAAAGAGTAATCCAAACAGGCTAAGCTGACAGAAATGCACAGATCAGGTATCCAAATGTTCCTGAATTCTGCTCTGCTGTGGAGTATCTGGATCTTTGTAAGTAAGGCACTTTAATAAGCGTGTTCCCAGATCAGATCAATTGATTTCTGAAGGCTTTATGTTTGCCATCTGTCCTTTTAGAGTGAAAGGATGAAAGGAAGAGTCAAGGGGCTGCCCAAATAGCCCCAAATGGATTGAAACCCCTCTATTTCAGATCTGAAGCCCATTCAGGGGCTACCTGATTCACTGACACTCTGTAATTAGTTCCCTGTGCAGGTTATTACTGGTGCCAGGGTGTGACAGGAACACAGCACTTGGGGATGCTGGAAATGCTCTGCCCCTGGATCCCTGGCAGTGCCCAAAGCCGGGCTGGATGGGGCTTGGAGCACCTGGGACAGTGGGAAGTGTCCCTGCCCCTGGCAGGGGTGGGATCAGATGAGTTTTAAAGCCCTTTCCAAGCCAAACCAGTCTGGGATTCTATAAAAGCAGCTGGACTTGTGTGCCCTTTGTGCCTGGCATCTCCTGGATCCACTGTCTGACATAAAACACCAAAGCTGACACATCTGGGCACTTCCCACCTTCCTTTGCAAGTATGGATTTAAGGACAGACACTGCAACCCCTGTGTACCCATCAACATTCCACTAACAGTCAGAACTGAATATCCTTCACCATTTGTGCTTATTAACACAGCCTCAAATTAGAAAATCCTGCAGCTGTCTGAAATAGGCAATAATCAAAAGCTCTCCAGACACACCCCACCAGGTCTCCAACCATCTGTTCATGCCTTACTGAGAGGGCAAAAAGAAAAAGAACCATTAAAGGTTAAATTTCCAAGCCATGTTGTGGGCTAAGATAAGACACCAGTCCAGCAGAGAGGGGATGGAGGATTGGTTGTTTAATTCCTGAAGGAAAGAGCTTTTCCACACTTAGGAGACAAGAAGGATGTTACACTCCACTCCCACACCATGGAAACGCTGCTGGGAACGGGGATGGGAAGGAAGAAATGATGAACATCAGACAGAGAGCAGAGCAGAGCACAACATCAGGCTGCAAAGGGAAAGGGGAAAACTCGAGGAGTTGCCTGAAGGTGCTGGGAGGGAGAGAAAATGGAGAAATCAAAAGCCACCATGAGCCCCAGGAGTGAGCACTGTTCACAGCTGCAGATAAAGCAGCTCTGCTTTACACTGAGCTAAGGATAACTCTGTCAGCTGGGAAAACAGGGAGGTTTCATGCTCCTAAAAGTCATTTGGAAATAGCAACAAGGCCGACTGAGGAGTTGTGAATTGCTTTTTTTTCTTCTTTCTCCCTAAGACAAGCAAATTGAAAGCAGGCAAACAATTTTCATGTTTTTCAAAATCTGTGTGTAAATTCATGATTAAATTTGACACAGGAACATATCTGATCCTCCCAAAAATGGCTGTGGGAAGCAAAGGATTATTTCCCAGGCTCTATGCTCTATTCAGACGCAGAAAGAATTAATGGAAATTACTTCTACACCTCTCCAGAGGCACAACCATCTTAATGTGCATTTCTGCTTTCCCACAAAGCAGTGGATAGCTGCTCCTGGTGCATTTATCTCCCTCAGGTTGGCTCTCCCAGCCTGCTGATAAGGGCTGTCACAGTGCAACGGGTCACTGCATTCTCCTGAAGAAAATGGAAATACAAATGCCTGGCTATTGGGTCTCTAGCTCCACAGAAAGGGAATAAAACACTTTCTTCAATATATGGACCTTCAGGAGTTTTTCCTATGTCACTGCTGCATGAAGACACACTTTTCTTTGTCACCTCTAGCAATAATCCAGAGTAGTTTAAATCCTTCTAGCAGTAAAGAAACAAAAAGCCATTATTTGCTGTAAATCAATCTGCCCAAGGGCCAGTCCAGGAAAACACAATCATCAAAGAACTTGGTATCTACATCAAAAAGAGTTTATAACTTGCACAATTGTCTTTTGGCCTCTCTTTCGTGGGACTACAAAAGTCCTGAGCCAGGGAGCCAGGCACCAAATATATGATTAAATGCCTCTGAAGTGTGTTTTGATTGAATTCAAAAGGGAAACCATCTGATTCCCTTGCTGGCCAGTGATTGATTGCACGAGCCACTTGCAGCAATGTGATTTTTCTTTCTGACAATGCTCCTTTAAGGAAGCCACTGGAGCAGAAACCCTGCCAGAATCAGAGTAAGATCATCAGGTTTGTATCAGAGCTGCTCTATCATCACTCTTCCCTTTTTTCATCCTCTTATAGATTTTCTCAAAGGACTGAAAAAAATAATAATGAGTTATTCCCTTTTGTGTAAACCTCCCTAGGAAATTATTTTGTGCTTCCATCTTCATACTGGGTAATTATAGCTTAGGGATGAACTATCAAACAGTGGGGTTTAGATTTAATAAAAGGGCTTTAAATTGCTGTAAAAAGAAGAGGGGGGAAAAAAACCCCAGAAGCTCTTATGAGATTTTGTGGGGAAAATGATTGCTAAAGCACCAGCAGTAAGAGGTGGCTCAAGAATACATTTCAGTCATCTCAGAGGGGAAAAAAACAGTTCAGAGCCCAGCCCTCCTTCCAATTCAGATTACTGGAAAGGGTCCAAGCCCCAATTCACCCCTTCCAACTCTGAACCCAACCTGCAGCAACCTGAGCAAGAGCAGCGAGGGGCAAAAGACTCAAGAAGACACAAAGAAGAACTTGTCACTGCCCAAAATCCCCAATAACCTAAAGCAGACATAACATACAGCACAAAGAGAGGACACAAGAGCTTTGCAAAGGCAGTTAAATTGAAGTATTTTTTATTTTTTTATTCTGCAGTAGCTTCATGAGCCACAGTCTGGATCTGCTGTGGTAGGTACCACGTATGTGGGAAAGGTTTTCCAAAAGGATTCAGCTGTCCCTTTCCAAATTCTAATTCAAAATTCCATGCTGCAAAACAGCATCACCCAAGAACAGAGATATTTTCAAAACTGACAAACACCCAGGAAGCGCCTCAATTCTTTATTGTGACATTTTGATATTGAGGCAGCAGAAGCACAGAAAAAAATTCATAAAGCGAATCTTAGAATCACAGAATGGTTTGGGTTGGAAGAACCTTAAAGATAATCAAGTTAACAAAGTCCCACCCTCCTGCCATGGCAGGGACATCTTCCACTGTCCCAGCTGCTCCAAGCCCTGTCCAGCCTGGCTTTGGGCACTGCCAGGGATCCAGGGGCAGCCACAGCTGCTCTGGGCACCCTGTGCCAGGGCCTCACCTCCCTCACAGGGAGGAATTCCTTCCCAATATCCCATCCAACCCTTGCTCTGAAGAAATCTAAGCCAGAAGCTGGGCTGTGGCAAAGCCAGAGAGGTGCAGGTGATCAGCTCCCATCATCAGGCAAGGCTGCCTGGGACACACAGCAGCAGGACTGGATGGGTTTGGAGATTCAACCCCCATTTCCGAGTCATTCTGGACATTAGTGCCAGGATTACCATTATTTCCACTCCCAGAGCTTGGGGAAGGCTCAGGCATAGCTGTGGTCGCAGCTCCGTGCTCTCCTATCCACACAAAACAAACATGGAGAGGGAGGACGAGCCCATCTGTGCCCGGCTCCTTTTTGCCTGGAGCTTCACCAGCTGCCAGCACCAGGAACTCTGCTGCTGTCTGTAAATCCAGTGTCAGGGAGGGGATGAGCATCTTCTGGGCAAAAAATAACATTAACATAACAGGGCACACACTCAAACAGCTTCTACAGAACAACACAGCCCCGCAGGGAATTGGAATTTCAAAACAAGGTATGATCATGGATAGAAAGCATTTGTAAGCTCTAATATCAATCTTACCAAGATTTGAAACGAACAGACTGCCTTGGTGTGAGAGGAGCATCCTACAAATTTCTAGCAGAGCCAAATTTAACAAGAAATCCTCTCCTTCCTCAGACTCTTTTACTGAGACTGTGGCAGTATAAATACATTAGAGCTTTGACAGAAAACTAGCACAGGAACATTGCTCTTCCTATGCCCAGATCCATCCTTGGAGCTTGAAAATGGAGCTGTTAATGTATTCAAAACTCAGTAATAATGAAAAATAACCCCCAAACCCAGCACTCAGAAGAGGCTCTACGAGCTGTGAGTGAATATGTGTGAGAATAGAGGTGTTTGTATGCACAAATCCCTCTAAAACGGATACAAACAACAACAAAAAAAAAAAAGCACCAGCTTTACACTGCAGCCGTTCTCCGTTTAATCCCTCTTCCCTCTGTTTTCCCGTTTGCAAATTGTTGCTGGAACACCTTTAAATCAAGGCCTAAAGCCGTGCGGTTGCTCGTTATTTACAGTCAGCTGGGGTTAATAAAACTCATCACACACAGCCCGGCGCTGCCGAGAGCCGTAACTCATCCCCAGAGCTGCCTCCCGCGGTTTAATAGCTCCACGAGGTGCAGGCAAAGCTGCAAGGAGGATGGAAAACAGCGGTTTAAACAACAAAAAAAAAGCAACATTTCTGACTCTCCACCTCCCCCTGCAGGAAAATTAGCCAAGGATGGATGAAAGACTTCAAAATTGTATCTTAAATCTGATTTATACTCCAGGGCATGGGGAAAAAAGGGCATTTTCTCTTGCTACTTTGCACTGTATAAATCTCGCTGAGCTGCTTGCTCAGATTTGTGGGTGTTTTCTTATTTAAGACATTTACAGTTCTGAGTTACTCCAAAGAAAGGTGGTTTCGTTTATGAAATGAATACACTGATTATTCAATTAATTCGCCATATAAATAGAAGTAATTTATTCAATTATTTGTCTTCTACTACAGGCTGCTCAAGTCCAACCTTAAGGTGAAGTGGGATGATCTGTAAATAAACACACACTTGTCATCCCCCTGGACCTCCCAGTGACAGAACCAGTTTGGTTACTGGGAAATTAGCAGTAGGAGGCTGGTGAGAAACCACCGTGCAGTCCTGAATCCATCTGGGGGGGATGAGATTTACACACATTAACACAAGTACATGATCCTGATCGTTACTCCACAAAAAGTTTAATTCAGGCCTGACAATGCTCAATTCAAATCTAAAATCTGGTTCCAACAAATAACACTGGAGAGAAATTTAATAATAAAATTTTTTTTTAAAAAATTTAGAAATTATGGTGTTTCTGAAAAATAAGAACTGAAAGTCTGTTTGCACTGACTGCTGAGCAGAGATGTGCTTATAACACAGGAAAACCAAAAAATAGGGTAAAAAAAATAAAAACCAACAAAAAAAGACTATTTTACATGTTAGTTCTTAAGTCCCTGAGGATGCAGACAACACGTTTGGAGATACTCAAGGATCCAAGCCCAGCCACAACATCCCAACTCTTCTGTGTTTAAACCCTGTCCCGTTTGATGCCTTGTGCCTCTGCAGGCAAAGTGGAGTCTGAGCTCTGTCCAGGTGTCTGTCTGCCACTGCTGCTCCCACATTTGGGCAGCAAAGTGTGCCAGTAAAATGCTTTATGAACAGCAGAGATGGTCTGAGATCTCACTGCAGGATCCTCAGTGTCTCCTCCCACAGCAACACTGGGTGGCAGATATTCCCTCCCCAAGTGGCTGCAGGCGTTCCCAAAATAACCGGCTTCTCAGTAATTCCAGCATCAGGAGCAAAGTAGTTTGGGGATTTCCAGTCTAATCCTTCCTTTGGCTTTAATTCCTATGCTCAGTCTTTTTCTGTCTACAGCATGAGGTATTTTACACGGAAATTGAAACTAAAATCGTTATAAAGCATTTATAAGAAAAGCTTTTCCTTTAGAAAACAAAATAAAATTCCAGCATGGAGAGGACCACAGTCCAGCTACGTCAGCCTTTGAAACTTCCCACTCCAAAAGGAACAGCACCTAGAACCTGTCCTCAGTTCATCCACTGCCAAACAGTGTTACACTGAAGGAATATTATAAGAACATAGATATACACACACACACACAAAAAAAAAAAAAAAAAAAGAATCTATCTGATCTTGCAAACATTTCAATACTCCCTACTAAAGACCCCATAGTTCGAGTTCTTCCAGCCTCATTGCCTCAGGATGAAGTTTTCCAGGTGGGAAATCCCAGGATGAACATTCGCCTGGGCACCTTCACTCTTCCCTACTGCACAAATGTGTTATTGATATAATCTTTAATTACACAGTCACAGAAGCACACTCTGCCTCCTTCTAATTAGAAGTAGAAAAATGAATCACAGGCAGGCAGGGAATGAAATTGTTGAGAATTATGAATAAACCAGTGACTAAATCCCAGGACTTGCAGTGTGTATAATGCAGCTGGAAGCGTTGGCAGTGACGGGGACAGGCCCTGCAAGGAGTGAATGGAGCTATTTTTTTATTCAAAAAGCCCTCAGTGAGCTGCTCCTTGCTCAACATGTCCCATCACGCTGTTGGAGAGCTGGGCTAAATGCAACAGGTGATTATGTCACTAAAGACTCAGATGCTCAAATTCCAGCTGCACAGACATTGGGAATTGAATCTTGAGGGAGCTGCATCTCCTCCAAGTGTCTGAAAATGAAGATATGAGTGACCTGCCGTGGGCTGTCTCCAAGGGAAAGCAGAGGAACAGGCTCCTTAGGAAGGGATTCATCCCAGCACAGGGGGCTGGGAGAGGTCAGGGCACGGCACAGATGCCATTTCCACTGACTGAACATGGGGCACGGGGGATCTGCTGAGACTTGCTCTGCATCAAAGAATCTCAGTGCAGAGAGATGAATCCCACCCTTCCTAAATTTGTCACTTGCTATTTTTACAGAATTATTTTTAAATTCCCACCAGGAGATGCCATTTTATCTGTACGCAGCACGCCAACAAACTGCAGCTGAAGGCTTTAAAATCAAGAGAAACTTGCCTGGCACCAAGTGCTTTCAAAGAAGCTTCAAAAAAAAAAAAATTAATTTACCTGTTTTAAAAACTGGCATTAAAATGTTCCCTGTTGTGCTGCCTGCAAAGGATTCCCTGCTCCCGTCAGCACAGATATTAATGTACACACACAAGAGGGCAGAGCTGTGCTAGCACATTCCAATTTAAATAGTACCAGTTCTTTGCAGTGCAGGGATTACTGGGCTGTTATTTTGGGGAGAGGAGGATGAAGTGAAGGATATGATAGAATTTAATTACCCAGAAATGATAATCCATTTTTTAATCTCACTACTCCAAAGCAGCAGCTGCATCAGATCCTGAGCATCACACACAGCACTCACTGCTCCCCACTTATCGCTGAGATGGAAATACCCAAGTCTCTTACATAAAACAATGATGTAATTACCAACTAATCTAGCTTATTTAGGAACCAGTTTCTTCCCACAAGGTTGGGGGTTCAAATGGACTAAAAGATCTTGGCCTGCACGTGGCCAAATGGAAGCGAGTGGGTTTGGACAGATAAGGGCTGGATTGGCTCCCTCCGACCATGCCCACCAAGGCCTTTTCTTCCTGACACACTCAGAAGTATTAATTAATTTAACTCAAGAGGGTTGTTTTTATCTGGATTTCTCAGGCAGCTTCACTCTTACAAGTTCAAAGGCAGCTTTGAAGCCAGCTCAAAGAATGGATTTATATTGATTTAAGAAAGTGTATCAGAAATTCAGAAACGATCAGCACTGCAAGTGCATGGAATCGACTCCACGGGGTAGAGAGTTCCTGCTCTTCAGATTAAATACTCACAAAATCCCTTAAAACATCTGCAGGAGAAGGAGGCATCCCCACTGGTTCATCTGGGCAAGCTCATCAAAAGCCACTTACCTATTTTCGTATGATCTGAGCATTATTTATTACCTCAGAGCCACATTTGGAGATTGTTTATTGCCACCACCCAACAGGCCAAGCAGTGCATTGCAATATAGCCATTTATATGATGCTTTTCATTTCATGTCTCCAAATGTTTTGTTAATCAAAAGCCTGCAGCATCCCAAACCTGTCACTGGATATTAGGCCAAGCTTGTGGTTGATAAATGGAAAGCAACAAAAGCCAGAGCACTCTGCCAAAGGTCACAGTTAATTCCTTGCTTCGAACCCTAGGAAAAACATACCTACAAAGCATCCAAAAAATACCCCAATGCCCGGGCCCGGGAGAACAGTTTTACAGGGTCTTCATTTTGAAAATTATCCACCTGACCCTTCCTGTGGTAAGTGTAGAGGTGGTTGATGACAATTCAGAATTCTGATTCTTGACAGATTAATGGATTTTTAGGACAAGTTGTTCTCAGTGGTTCAAGCGAAATCCATTTTGCTTCAGTGAGTTTATTATACTATGTACACGTTTAGGGTTCTGCCTTGTCATTATAACACCATCAGTGCATCTCAGAAAGTCTGAGGTCTCATTTTCATGTAGAAATCCAAATGCATTTAAAATTGTCCCATTAACCTCTGAACTGCTATTAGACAAACACGAGCTCAGAACTTACTTTCTAAACATTTTTTTTCACAATAAAGGGAAATAAATTCAAGTTATGGTCCATAAAAATCAACAATACAGGCTGGTAAAAGCACTTCTCCACTCCAGTACTATCAGATCCTATAAAATTATTTGATTTGCCTGCGTGGGATAAAGAGAGTGGGAAGATGGGAGACAGCCTATCTCAATTCTGAACCAGTAAAGCATTTAGGAAAATACCTGATTAATTTAGAATGCAGGAGGGGGATGAAAACCCCACCTCAGCAGACTCACATTAACTCCTTATCACTTCAAGGAACAGAGCTCCCTTTATTCCACTCTCAGTTGCTTGAGGAACAACACAGGGAGAGTTATGGATCTTGAGATGGAGAAACAAAGGGAATTGATTTTGGGAGCAGCTCTCCCAACAGAGGAAAAAGGACAAAATAATGAATGTGCTTTCACTCCTGTGTCAGCTGCTGAGGGATGATTGTCACCAGTGGCCACAGGATACTTGGAGGGAGTTGCCTCCACCCAGATGCACGGAGAGATTTCAAAGCCAACCCCAGCAGCACCACCTGCTCCAGAACCTTCACAGCTCCTTCACCCATGCTCAACACTCATCCTCTTCCCTCCCTTCAAGCCAAACTCTCCCAAATCCCAGCCCAACAGCCACAGGACAGCTCAGCAAATTCCACCTCCAAACTCAACATTATCACTCCCAGAGCCACACAATCCAGCTGCTAAACACTGCTTGCAGGTTCCACCTTTTCCTGCCTCACAGAGGAAATGGAAGAGCCTTTCAGGATCACAGGAGGACAGCAAGAACAGTGAGAGGAAGCTGCTCAATTCAGGTTCAATACATCCAATGTATTCACACCTGCATCGCTGAAAACGTGGCCTTCTGGTTGGAGCTACAAACCTCAAGTGTGCATTTTGTCATTCCAATGGTTTATGGCAAATTTGAGACTCCATTCTCAGAAACACACATTTAACACCTCACTCCTGCCCAGAGCAGCTGAACAGGCTGAATGCAGCACCGTGATGGTTAGCACAGCAATGACATGGTCCCACTGTGCTACACCTGTGTGCAACCACATCATCCATCACTGCTCTATCTGGGCACAAATTTTGCCCACACCAAACTGTTGCTGTCTCTGCATTTCACAGACCTGTTACTGCTAATATTGATAGAGTTCAAGATCTCTCTTGCCAGAGAAAACATTGACACCGAAGCTTTATCCTGCCTGAAAACACAATGCAAATATAAAAAGGCAATTTGCTGTAACAGAAAGTGGCCATTCAGTGTTTAAAATGTCAGTTTAAAATAAGTTGAGCAGCACTCTTCTGCTCAAACAGCACTGATGTAGCCTGGCTCCTAAAGTTCATCGTAATTCTCCTCAGCCAAACTAAAACGGGATGAGATATTTAATTAAGATGTTCTACAAATATTCTATTAAAAAAACCCAGCTGTCATGGGAAAAAAAAAGATGCTGCTCTTTCCTGCCAAATTCCACAAAAAACACATCCAACATCCCTTCGTCCTCCCTCCTCCTCTTTTTCATGCCCCCAGTCCCCCACCCACACACGGAGGACACTGTTACATCACTCCCAAGTACAAATCTTTTTGCTGCCCTCATTTCCCAGAGATTAACGATCAGGCAGCTCAAATCAGCTTTCCCCGCTGCACTGAAGTCAAATATTAAATGGCAAAGCCCCAAGGCTTTGAAGGCATTTCAGTCAGAAAGACCCAAGGTGTGCCAGGCACTGGAGATGCCTCAATTTACCTTAATTTGGACAGAAAAGAGAATGACAAAAGTCACAGGCTGGAGGATTTTTTTTTTCTTTTAAATCATCATAGTTTACTTTCAGTCAAGGGTTGTGTCAGTAAAAAAGGGAGATCCAGAGGCACAAATAAATGGGATTTGCACAAGCAGGCAGAGCAGGGTGGGGGTTATGGAGGATGAGGAGATGGGAGTCATAACCTTTATAGGAAAGGATAGAGATGAAATGGCTCACCAGGGAGCCCATCAGTGCCTCTGTGGAAGTCAGACTAATTGCCTCAAAGTAACCAATTTAGAGCCATTTCAGAGCAATCCTCGCTCTGAAAGACTTGAGGGTCAAGATAAAAGTAAATTTGGGAGTTATTTTTACTTGCATGAAGGCCTGAAGCAGCAGCAATCTCCTCAACTCTGGGCTTGTGCTGAGAGCTCAAGCCCCATCTCCAGGACAGCCACATTCTGCTCAGGAGCTGGAATTCTCCTACAAGGAACTGGGACTACACAAGGCTGGCCTGAGCTCCCCAAAAGTGGCTTTTCCAGCTTCCTGTTGGAACCCAGGGGTTCCTGTGGCATCTCAGAATGATCCAAACCCTGCTCAGGAGGCTTTTCAGCCTTGCCAGAGGTGTCGGAGAACCTGGATTGATACTGGGAATGCCTGTGGTTTTGATTTTTATCCATGAGACAAATTACTAACTTATAAGAAGAATTGCAAGTCACCAGAGTTTGAAGAGTAGAATAGTAGTAATTATAGATGAAAAGGGAAAGATTTGGACCCATGTCCAGGGTGGTTTGAGATTCTGGACAGGGGGGTCTGGGAGTCAAGATGGAGAATTCTTACACGTGGCATGTTATCTCTTCTTCTTCTTCCTAACCTCCATCTTCTTGGTGATGTTGGCACTTTTGGATTGGTTTGTCAGAGAGCTGGACAATGGAATGTAAGGGTCACGGATTGGAAATTAATGGTAAACATTGGATACGTAGTTTTTAGTATAAAAGATTACAGCTCACCCGGGGCGGGCACAGTGTGTCTCTGGACGCGTTCTGTGTCAACCCTGGCAGGGCAGAGAAATCTCTCTTTGATAAGGACTTAATAAACTGCCTTGAGAACACCAACAAACGACTCCAGACTCCTTCAACAGCACGGGCCGGAAACCTGGACTTTTCTACATATTGCGGGGTCTCCTGGGGTTAAGGAGATCCCCGCATTTGTGGCGTCCCAGGCTGGGCACGAAGACCACCACACTTCCCAAAGAACCACTCAGGCAGAATGCCACTGCAGTGCCCAGCTGGCACTAAACTCCTTTTTGCTGCCAGCATTATCCCAAGGCAGTCTCCATCCCAGGGAACACCCTGAGAGGCACAGCAGGGCAGGGAACGGCCAAAGGACTGCGTGCACCAGCTGAGGTTCCCTGAAGGCAAAGGCAAGGGAAAAGGAGGGCTGCTTCTGGCACGGGGATTAAATACTCTTAATTAGCATCTGAATTGATGCACACTCGAGAAAGGAGAACCCATCAAAACCATCCCAAAAGTTCAGCTCAGGTAGGCACGAAAGCTCTGCAGTGCTGGATCTGTGCTGGAAGGGGAGCAGTGCCACGGAGAAGGAAACACTCATGGTGCGTGTCAGGACAAGAACGAGGGAAAGGGGCAAAGGAGAGGCTGAAGAATTTACCAGATCCATCAAAAAACAGCAGGATTTGGTCCAACATTTTGAACCAACAATAAAAATTGTACCTGCTCCAGTTCAGATTCAACCAACACTTCAATTTGCACTGAGTGAATCAACAACCAAAACAACAATTTGCACTGAGTGAATTAACACATTTTCAGTATTAAAAAGAAACAACAAACAAAAGCAAAGAAATAATAATTAAACTCACAACCTGCTTGATTTGATATCACTTTTACTCCAAAAATTGGAACATGTGATGTAAAAAAACCCCACAAGACACAGTGTTTGCTTCCCAGGATTATTTCCAGAGCAAGACGTCATTCTGAAGAACCCAAAACAAACCCATTATTATTTGAGAGGACAAATGAGTACCAAACTCATTAACAACCCCCTAAGTAAGTACACAATAAAATAAACAGTCTCACAGATTATAAGCAAACATGGTACAGGCTGTGGCTGTGTAAGTCAGCCAGGAACAGCACTGAGCTCACAGAGACTTTGGAAAAATACTGGTTCTCAGCAAATTACAGTCTAGACAGTCTCCTCTTTTCCCAGAGGACATTTATTTCCTCCTAGACACTGCAAACACCATAGAAGAAACCTTGAAACCAACCTGCCCAACAAACACAATCATATCTTCAAACAAACCTTTTTTAGGACGGGGTTTTGTTGGTTCTGTAGCCGCTGGCGATGAAGAAACCTGAAAAGACAGAAACCAGGAGTAGTAAATATACCAGGTTTCTTTTCTTGAAGCTCTGTCCCAGAAAATAATCAGAAAGGACAAGTGGCAAATCCCAAAGGAGGGCATAAAAATAGCAGCATTGCTGCTGGACAAACTGCCCTGCCAAGCAAGGCAGAGATTTCTGCTGCACAGCTCGATTAAATAAACACCCAGATTGTGCAGCACATCCCTGTTCGTGGGGTCACTTCTGATCACCAGCATCCTGGGAAGTGACCTTTACCTTGCAAAAAAAAAAAAAACCAAAAAAACCAAGACTGGAGCATTTAAGAAGCTAATTAGAGATCACACAGAAAATAAGTCAAAAGCATTTATCATAAAATATTTATGAAGTTAATTAGGGCAAAGCTGCTCCCAGGGAGCCATCTGAGCCTGCAGGATGTGAGCACAGGGATGTCCCATCACATGGAGGGCAGGGAACCTCCCCCAGAAACGCTGGCCAGAGCTCCCAGTCCATGGAAAACACATTAATTTTATATGATTTTCTTACTTTGCATCAACCATCAAACCTTCAGGAAGAGAAATGGGTTTACACAGGAAAGTATTTTTAATTTTCACTTTGCTTTTTGGGAAGACACAACACAGGATTTTATACATGTGTCACCTCCCCTCTCCTTAATAAATAATTTTTTAAATCACAGATTCAGTCAATCATTGTTCTTGGCAATGTTTTGGGAAGATTTTCTAGTTGCATCTTTTTTTACTGGAGATGGGGCAGATCAGAGACATTGAAACATGAAAAATAACCCAAGAAAGGCTCTTCTTTTGGTTTTACTTACTTTTTCATTTCTTTACAGCTTTGAAAATTCTATGGACTTTTCTCATTCCTATTGTGAAAAACTGAGTTGCTACTTTCATGGAATTGCCTAACTCCAAGCACTCCATCCTCAGCAGGAACAACCAGCTCAAACACCTCATTTTTTTATATAGTGCAATTTTTTTTTTTTTTAGTCTGCACACCCATCATTCCAAGTCCTCTCACTCCACTCTAGAGTTTACTGGAGTTTCTCCTATTTCCTCCTCACCTGAACAAGTTTCTCATCCTTTTGTGCAGATCATTTCTAAGTACACTGAACAACCCAGGGCTGCTACTGACTCTGTGGGGCTTCACAGCAACCACCCACCACCACAAAAACTCAGGAATTATGGAATGGCTTGGGTTGGAAAGGATTTTAAAGATCATTTCGTGCCACCCCCTGCCATGGCAGGGACACCTTTCACTGTCCCAGGCTGCTCCAAGCCCTGTCCAGCCTTGGGCACTGCCAGGATCCAGGGGCAGCCACAGCTGCTCTGGGCACCCTGTGCCAGGGCCTCACCTCCCTCACAGGGAGCAATTCCTTCCCAATACCCCATCTACCCCTGCCAGAAGAGCCATTCCCTGTGTCCTGTCCCTCCATCCCTTGTCCTCAGTCCCTCTCCAGCTCTCCTGGAGCCCCTTCAGGCCCTGCCAGGGGCTCTGAGCTCTCCCTGAGCCTCCTTTTCCCCAACTTCCTCAGCCGCTCCTTGTGCTGCAGCCCCTCCTCCCCTCTCCATTACTCTTCCAGCACCTAATCATCGATTATTAAAGTTGATTACTTCAGCAAAGGCTGAATTCCCCTCACGATTTCCATACCGAGTGTGCAGGTTAAAAACTCACTCTTCAAAAGAACTTCCCGCCGCCGCCGCCGCCCTTCACTTCCCTTCAGCTCCCCTCATCTCCCCTCCCGTCTCTCGTCCCCCCGGCCCCTCTCGGCGCCCTCAGCCCGGGCGGCTCTCGCCCCTCACCGTGGTGTCCGGCGGCTCCGCCATGGCCGCGGTTACCGTGGCGACCGCCGCCACTTCCGGCGCGGCCATGGCGCGCGGGGCATGGCGGGAAGGCGGCGGCGGGGGGGCTCCCCCCCCTCCCCTTCCCTCCAGTCCTGGCCCCCGTTTAACCTGAGAAACACCCGAGTAACCACAGAAATAATAAAATGTCCGGCTTTTGGAAAGCTTTATTGGGAACTCCGCGGTGGAGAGGGAAATGAGGCCGTCAGTGAGGTGGGACGGCCCGGGAAGCGCTGAGAGGCCGCGGTCCCGCTCCCTCCCCGCCCCACAGCAGCAGCAGGGGGGGAGTTGGGATGGCGAATTTTGTTTATTTTCCTTTATATTCCCACAGCGGCTGTGGGGATGGTGTCCTGGCAGCCAGGTAATGCACCTGCGAGCGCCCGAAACCCGGAGGAAAGGAGCTGCAGCAGGTTAGGCTGTCCCACAGAACAGGGCTTTGGCATTGTCTCCAGGTTTGCCAAAGGCCATCGGGACTGAGGACGCCACAGACCGGGTTTCCTTTGGGGTGGAGTGCCCACATCCTTGGCGTATTCCTTTCGGGGAACACGGAGCGAAAACCCAGCGCCTCCGTGCTTGCACCTGCCCAGCCCACCATGCTCCAAGTGTGTTTCGAGGCATGGACGGAGAATTCCCACCGGGAATGGCAGGGCCGCTCCCACGCAGCTCTGCGCCATCCCACCCCTCCAGCAGCACCGGGAAAAGCACGGGGAAAGCGGCTGCACTCCCTCAGGTCTGATTGCCAGGGCAAAGAAAGGGAAAAACAGGCATACAGGGACAAAACCGCATCCGTGGAAGGTCGGTAGGAGCGGTGAGGGAGCCGAGGTGACCCCGCTGCCAGCTGGAAACAGCATCCCGTGTTACAGCCCTGCCTGGGATCCGCCTTTTTTATTTGATCCCTTCACAACTTCCATCCCCTGGAAGCCAGCAGAGCGGCAGGAGGCTTGGAGGACCCTTGCCTGGCGAAAAATACCACAGAAGGAATTCCTATACAGGAGTAAATTTAATAAAACCACCACCAATTGTTTACTTTAACATAGCTCTTGTTACAGAAATCATAAAAATGGACTCAGTAGCTAAACTCATTAGTTCTTTCCCCTTTTAATTGAAAAATACTCCGCTGATTTCAGCTTCTACTGCACTAGATGGAGTGTTAAATAGTTGCCAGGACAGGTCGCCCAGTGATTGAGCCCAAAACAAACACAAAGACAATTCCATCAGCTTTCCTTTTCAATGTTACTACTCGTTATAATGAAGTGAAAATTAAAACAGCAAGAAAGGGTCCATTTGACAGATGAAAGGGGGAGGGAGAGGAGATCCACAGCCGAAATCTCGCAGGAAGTCTTTGGAGAATTGGTGCAAAACACCCCTCCTTGTCCTGCCTCGGGATCCAAAACAAACCTCTAAACACACACACGCACATACACACACACATACACACGCCTCCTCTGGGATCAGAGCACGTGTCCTGCGTGCACGAGTGGGAACAGAGAGCTGGATTTGGGCAGGTAAAGATCTGGGGCTGAAAATAAACCAAGAAAGAGGCAAGGCATCCTGAACCAGAGCTCCAGGAGCTGCGAGGGGCCGCGTCCGTCGCCAGCAATGGATACACACACAGACCTGGGGGAGGCCCTGGACAGAAAGGAACTGCAGGAAGAGGAGAAACCCAACTGCTCGGGAAAAAGCCTTCCAAAAAGGAAAAAAAAAAAAATATATATATATATATATATATTCACTACACC
>VXBU01013555.1:52670-100577 GCA_013400315.1 Bombycilla garrulus | reverse complement strand
CCACCCCAGCCCAGGGAAAAAAAACCAAAACCAAACAAAAAGAATCAAACTGAAAGAAAATGCACAGCAAATAGACATAATCTTGAAGATTTTTAAAGAATAAATATTTTTTTGTAATTAAACATTATGCAAACACGTGCCACGCTTGCTCTTTGTCCATGCATATGCGCTATATACAACTTTGAAAAATACTGTGTTGTCCTCTTTTTGTTTTAAAAGTCATATACAAAGGTTGGGTTTTTTTTTTTTTCCTTGCTGTGTACCCCCCTCCTTCCCTCCCCAAAAATCCTCTTTACAATGAGCCAATCCACATTCATCCATGTACTTGGGTGGCAGAGAGGAGGAGGGGGGCGGGAGAGCCACCCCCCTTTACCAAAGTCCATCAAAATGGCTGGTTTGGACATGAAAAGCAGTGTCAAGAAACTGGTTTAAGTTTCATCTGTACTACACACAGGAAAAGAAAGAGAGAAAAGAAAAAGGAGTCGGCTTGGAGGATGAAGCTACGTTACAAGTTAAAGTTGGAGGGTTTTTTAGTGCGTCTGTCACACTCTTGGCCGCCTAGAATACTGTTGTACAATGGTTTATCTACCTTTTTTTTTATTACAATATAATTTACTTAATTTTTCTGTTAACAAAACAGAATCCCGGTACTACAGACCAGCGGTGTAAGAGGCGGAGCAGCGCCCTGGGTGGGTTTTATTGGAATTGCATGAGCACTCTAGGATGGGAAAGGGTTCAGAGTTCATTGCTGCGGGGCCGGGCTCAGTCCTCGATGTACTCCCACAGGTCCTTCTCGTAGCCTTCATGCACGTGCTGCAACAAAACCCTCCTCCGGCTCTCGCAGTATCTGCAGGGGACAGGGACAGCACGGAAAAGGCACGTCAAAAATCACAGAGCATCCCTGGCACCGAGTTAACCACACCTACAGCAATCCTCACATTCCCAGGTGATCCTCCCCCATCCCTGGCACCGAGTTAACCACACCTACAGCAATCCCCACTTCCCCAGGAGGCGATCCCCCCCGAGAAGGGAGTTTGTATTTACAGCCCGTTAACAGTGCTAATTAAGACTTTGATTGCTCCAGTCACTCAGCTTCAGGTCCTTGGCTGGAAAACCAGCGTGTAAATTCGGAGTTTCTCAGGCAAAAGTATCCCCAGAGCCTCTACAGCTGAGAAAGAAACCTTCAGGAATAACTAGAAGAGGAGGAAGCAGCGAGCTGTGGTTTGAAAAAGCCTGAGCACAGGTTGGTGGTGACACATGGAATGGGATGAGCTCTCCTCAAATGTGGGCTGGTGCCTGCTCTAAGCCCCATCAGGACAACAAAAAGCCATGTGCTCTCTGGGGGAAACTAGCTGGGAGTGTTCAAGGCCAGCTGGTCTACTAGAAAGTGTCCCTGCCCGTGGCAGGAGGTGGAACAAGATTTACTTTAAGATCCATTCCAACCCAAACCAGTCCATGATAAAAACCTCAGGAGTACTGACACAGATTTAGTTCCCAGTAGAGATGGAAGCAGTCCAAAGGCTACTGCTCTGGCTGGAGGGCAGGGTTCACCCCACATCCCAACATGTGGCTCTCAGAGGGACGCTACACCCTTGAAATAGTCCCACCTATGCTGAATGAAAACTGCTGCACATAAAACTGATGCCAGAGTCCAGCCCAGTCCTCCCAGGACCATCAATCCTGAGGAAAATGGATACCACACAACACAGCAAAGGATGCCACAGTCATTTTGAGTATGTTAGAAGACAAAAAGCACAAAAACCCTGAATGAATTCAGGTTCTAAGAGCAAACTCTAAATAGGCTCTGGCTGCTGGGAACCCGGCCTGCTCGGCAGTGGTCAGACATCCCTCAGGAGAAATCTCCCAGTGGGAAGCTATCCCTGCTCACAACACACACCGACACCTGTCAGGAATTCCTCACCTGCTGCTCAGGACCTTAGAGTGACTGATGTATGCACTGGAGCAGCTGTGGCTCCCCTCACTGCTGTCAGCTGGCCCAAGAGAAACCCCTGTACACAAAGTCCTATTGATTTTCATGAGCATGTGATGCAAACACGTGGTCTCTGCTTTCCAAACTTTAGTTCTTTTTCTGCTGGTTGGGTGTAGGGGGCTTAATACTGTTTTCCAGAGATGTCTTTGCAAGCAAAGAGATCCAAACAGCTGAAACCAAACCAGCCTGGAGGGCAGTTCCTGCAGCTTCCCAGAGCTCTTTAAACCCACCTCGATGACATCCTGCTCCCAGTCTCGCATCAAAGGGCACCGTGCAGGACATGATTAAGACATGACTGAACTGGTTACCTAGGGACCTGCACGGGCTTGACAGATGCATTCTTTCTTCCCAGAAATGTGAAGGCAGGTTTGGGATACTGTTTGCAAGCAATTCAGGTTGTATTAGGTTTTAATTTCATGCCTACAAAAGCATACAGGTTCAGAGAACTGAAGTAAGCAAGCAGCTTCATCTGAAATACCAAAATTAATGGTGGCCCTAAAGGGTAAATTACAAATTGTCTTCAAAAAGAAGGTCAGGAAAGTCCTGTCCAGCCCCAGCTGTGCTGCTGAAGTTGGGCAGGATAAGCCACCAAATCTTAACAGCTCCTGCCATGCCCCACAGTCTATTATAGAGTCCCACAGCTCACCCTACTTTGGATATTTTCTTCCCCCTAAGCCAGGCATAACAAATTCAGTGATTTTGGCAAAATGCCTCAGAAATGCAAGCCCTAATCCTGTGACTCATCCGCATTTTCAGCTTTGTACTTTTCCACTGTGCAGAAATTATTCCCCTGGGACTGAACAAAGCACTGGCATCTGTGTCACCTGGACCCCAGTCCCCTGCTCCCCTTCCCAGCTGGGCAGGCTGCTCTCTTCCTCAGGGACAACTTTCCTACACCCACGTTCTGCACAAATGGACCCAGCAGACAATTCAAAGAGCCAATTGCTCTCTGCTGGCAGCTCATCCTAGGCCAAAGCTGGCAGCTTGGAACAACAAAGTCACTCCTTGTTCTCTGGCCCTCGCTCTGCAGATGCCATCCTGGTGCTGGCCATTCCCACACGCTCCTTCTGTGCAGGAAGAGCAGCGTGCTGAGAGCCACTGCTTCTGGACACGGGATTTTTCCCATTCCGGGGTTGGATCTTCCAGCTCCTGCTCTGCAGAGCAGAAAGGAGGCAGAGCTGGGAGCCTCCTCTGCAGGCTGTCACCTCCCCTGAGAGCTGGTCCCAGCAAGGACACTAAAACACACTGCCAGCATCCGTGTGAGGGCTTCTCCACGAGGATTCGGGGCTGGCACGGGACAGCGCTGCTGCTCTCAGATATCCAGGGGCTGGCTGATCACAATGGGTGGCACAAAGCCAAGAGCAAACAGCTTCCCAAGGATGTGGCTCTGGAGAAACTGTATCTTGGCAAGTGCTCAGGTCACTACTTGACACAGGGCACGGCAGCTTTAAGAGGAAGGAGTATTCCAACACAAACCTGTACTTATCCTGTACTTTCTGCTTTATGTCTTGCAGCGAATCTTGGGATATATCTCGCTCCAGGTACCCAGAAAGCACCTCTGTAGCATTCTCTAAGTCTGCTTGGTTATTCTGTAAAGACAAAAAAAAAATACTATTTGAGGGGAGATAAAGGAAAGGGGGAGATTTTTACTTCAGCACAATTGGAATCAGTACCAAAATAAAAAAAGGATTAGGTATCATGGAATCCCAGACTGATTTTGGGTGGGAAGGGACATTGAAACTCATCCGGTTCCACCCACTGCCATGGGCCACCTTCCACTAGACCAGGTCGCTCCAAGCCCCATCCAACATGGCCTTGAATACTTCCAGGGATGGGGCAGCCACAGCTTTGTGATTCTGTGACTCCTCCAGCAGACAATGTCCAGAGAGCCTCTAACTTTTGCACAACAAACTATTAAACTAGACTAACTTGGGTAAAAGTGGGGACTAGAAGCCTCCAAGCATTACACCTTATTTCCTCAGTAACTCCTGATAACCCAAATTTCTCCTACCTCAAAGATAATGGACTGATTATTCTTTTTGAGGTAGAAGGCAAAGACGTAAGTGTACATGAGTGTGGCACGACACTGGCAGAGGACGTCGACTGCTTTCTTCAGGAACTGCACCTCGATCCACGACATGTTGTGCTGCTGCATCTCCTCCATCTTCTGCTTCACCTGAGCGTAGAGCTTGTGCTCGAAGCGCAGGCTCTGCATGTGGTTCATGTAGCGGTTGCAGTAGAACAGGTACCTCTGCAGGGCTGCTCGGGATCGCTGTGTTAATTCCCATTAGGGAGAAAGGAAACAAATAGTTAAAACAAAGTAACCGCTGCAAGAGAAGTAAACCCTTCACAAGGCTCTTCCTGATGCAGAGATTGAGCTTCCTCTCCAAAGGAGGCTCCTGTCCCCTCACGCTGGGGGGACGGCTCCGCGTTCTCAGCGCGGCTCTGACATCCTCACTCCCAGCCTTGGAAGCAATTACAATCACTGCTCAAGCCTCATCACTTCTGTATTTCAGCCTCTCAACTCTAGGTACAGCACTCAAATGCTTCCAGTGTCATGACAAAAGTGAGAAGATGACGTTTTGTTGGGGTTTTTTTTGCTAATAAGGAATTCCAATTGCTATGCTTGTGCTAAGAGGGCAGTCTCAGGTTGACTATAGAGAAGGGAAAAGGCACCGTGTGCTAAATAGTGCAAGAGAACCAAGATGACTCAATACACAGTCATTAATCTTATTTTCTTCACACTGACAGACCAGCTGTAAAAAAATAACACCACGGGCATGGTTCAACTTGTGTGCTGCGGATGTACAAAGGTAGCACATACCAAGCAAAGCCATCCCTATCTTAAAAGTCAAAAGACTTAACTGTCCTTTGGATTTGTGCCCAAATCCGTGAATTCCTTCAGAGCAGATGTGTAGGTTTACAGAAAGCACACCACAGGGCCGGTGATCTCCCTCATCACCAAAGGTTATGGACTCACCTCCTGTGCATCCCTTGCTGCCTTTGCATCATCCTCATTGTAGCGATTGCAGTTGTACCTGTAACGGGGACACCGATTCCACAGATTTCAGTCCAAATCCTTGCCGTTCGCACCACGACCTCCTCGCCTTCCAGCAAGGCACGCTCCCGAACTCACCAGGCAGATCCGTGGGGCTCCCAGGGGCCCAGACACACCCAGCAGAACTCCGCCTTGCAGTTCTGGTTCCGACAGACCATGTGGTTGCAGCCCCCGTCCTTCTCGATGGTGACGTGGCATTTCGGGCATTCCTGTCCACAGGACAGAGAGCACCGTTAGCAGGGCAAGCACGGAACCCCAACAGCCTGGGGAACTTGGAAGGGTTCCCACAGCAGTCAGGCAGAGCACGTCAAGTGAAATACATGACTTAATTCTTCCCTTTGGACATCGAGATCCTCTTCAGTCAGGCCTTAAAATACTTCCAAACCCGGAGCAGTTAGATAGAAAAAACTTAAGGAATAACACATTTTATCTATGCTGCTCTCACAGAGGGACACTGGGCGAGTCACTTCATGACTTTCCCCAAAATCCCAGCAGAGGGGTGGTCTCTAGGAGCCTGGGAAGCATGTGGCTTTCCTCACCACCAAGGGTCTGGTCCATTCTGGGACTGAGACCGAGCCGGAATCGCGCTGCTGCCAATCCGAGACACCTGCAGCTGTAACATGCCATCCAGAAAGGAGCTGAAAACATGCAGCAAGACTCTAGTGTGCTTCAAAGAAGCTGCTGTCAGCTAAAAAGACACTTCTCTTTCTGAGGTGTTTCCACGTTTCCCATCAGGTCCCTTTTCTCCCTTCAGGTGACACCTCACTGAAGACTTTTCCATAAAAGCTCACGTGGGGTTTCCCTTTCAGGAGTAAGGCTTTTGACAAATATGAGTATCTCAAAGGGCAGCTCTGCACAGGGAAATATCAGGGGAATGTACCACCAATCTCTTGGGGAGCTTAGAAATTAACGAGTCAACAAAGCAGCAAGTACAGAGGAAAAACCTGCATGAACAAAACCAAAACCATTTCAGGCTGAATCAGCTCCTTATCCAGCTCATCCCACAACCACACCAGCCTTCATGAAGTTTCTGCACAAACCAGTTTTTATATAAAACACGATAACAAAAATATTCAAACCAGTGTTACACACACCTGTAAAATCAGCTGAAGCTGTTGTGTCAGAAGCATGTGAAATCCCCTCCCGAGTCGGGAGCTTGTCTTTGCTAATCAAAGCAAGCAGTTCCTACCCTGGCATTCAGATAAACTCTCAGTAAAGGAAGAAACCAACATGCACAATCAGTCCACAACTGCTCCTTGTACACAGGACACAATCCAACAGGTTCTTGTACACACAGTCTGAGTGCCCCAACTATTACTGCATTTTAGGAGTTTGCCAGTTTGTATTGTCACAGACAGGAGAGTTTGCACATCAAACTAATGGGATCTAGCAGCAACCAAGCACAAAGAGCAATTTTCCAAAACTGCCTTCTCCCAGTCACCTGTGCTTGTCCTCCAGACTCAGTAACTGTACTGCAAACAGAGTAAGTGAAGCACAGTAGCTCCTGTGCTGGTCCCCTCGAGGGCACAACACCAAGATGTTCTCTAGGACTGTCCACAGGATGGATACTCAGCCAGGGAAGCTTGTTCCCAGTTAGTCAGTGCAGTTCTGTGAACTTCACAGCCAAAACTGGTCTCTCCTTCGAGCAGTGCAGCATCTATTTCCCTGTTCCAGGCAGCACTCCTCCCTCTTCCAATCCTGCACCAGCAAGTCAAGACTCAAATTTAAGTTTATGCCAGCAATGTCCTGCCCAGCTGTGCAGATTCCCTGCTCAGTCTGCTCATCAGCCAGGGTGGCTCTGAGTACACCCAGTGGCCCTGTGACACCACGATGGCCCCGGGGCACACAGCCAGAGTGGTTTTCCTGAGGAGGTTGTGGAGCTGTGCAGTTCTTCAGACACATCTCCTCCCACCAGGAGGTGCCGACATCACTTGTGGGAGGTGCAGCTGATCCACGCAGCTGCCGTGATCCCTCCTGCTGAGCAAAATCCTGCAGCTGCAACAGAGGGACAACAGTTCCCAGGTGACCTTCCCAGCTGGAGAGGTGCCACAGGCACATGCACAGCACAGGGATGTGGGGACATCTCACCCCCAGCGAGGCTCCGTCAGCAGCATGGAAACTCTGCCCTCCTGTCTTTAAGATGGGACCAAGCTTTGCAGTGTGTCCACAGTGCTGTGGGCTTTGAGCTCTGGAATGCAAACCAGGACAAAGAGCATGAAGGGGCTCCAGGAGAGACTGGAGAGGAACTCTGCACAAGGGGGAATGGCTTCCCACTTCCAGATGGCAGAGTTAAAGGCGATATTGGGAAGGAATTCTTCCCTGTGAGGGTGGTGAGGCCCTGCACAGGGTGCCCAGAGCAGCTGTGGCTGCCCCTGGATCCCTGGCAGTGTCCAAGGCCAGGCTGGACAGAGCTTGGAACAGCCTGGAACAGTGGAAGGTGTTCCTGCCCATGGCAGGGCTCGTGCCCTTGATTTAAGGTCCTTCCAACACAAACCATTCCATGATTCTGTGATCTCATTAAAGCCCTTTTGTCACAGGGAATGCCATCCTTTCCAAGCCTTTATGCTCCAGTCTAGCAAAGCAGAAGGAAGAGGTGATGCAGTGTCCGTGCAGATCCCTAAAGCTGTGTAAAAGTGTAAAGTTGAGTATTATTAAAAATTAAAGCCATGAAAAGCACATACTAAAGAAATGCTGGACACCAACAGAAAAAGTGGTAACTACTCAGGTCACCAACACAAGTGGGAGAGATTTATAGATTAATAATATAATTAATTTACAGATTAATGAGGACAGGGAAGGAAGATCTCCCTGAGAACTACGGCTATGCAACAACCCAACAGGCAGCAAATCAAGTTACTAAACCTGCAGATTATTGTGCATGTTATCAGTCACAGCACAACACAGAAGTGACCTCATTAACATTGTTCCACTCCAAACAATTCCGTACTGGGCTTGGAAACAAAAGCCTGGGCAAACCTGGCAAAGGAGAACAATCCTGATTTTGTTGTAAAAGGCCATGCATACATAAAGCACCATAAACCTCAGCTGCTCTTTTATGAACAGGAAGCTAAATAGAGGCATGTTTCTTATTTCATGGCAAATGAAAGAGATTAGGCCTTTCCAGAACTCCCAGAAGACCTGGTGGACATCAGGCTCCCACAGCCACATTCACAGCAACACCTTCGCTCCTAGCCCATCCTATAAAAAGAATCCTCAAAAACCACGGGGATTTCTTAACGAATTTCAACAAAACCCAAAAACATAATTATGGCTAGCACGAAACAGAACACCATTCTAATACCTTGAGTCACAGAGCAAAATTTTTTTTAAAAGATTTTATCCTTCCAACACAAAGAGAAAGGCACCTTTAGCAAAACTTGGGCACCTTTAGCAAACCTTTAGCAAAACACAGATCATGGTTCTGGTGGGGTGGGAAATGAAGGAGCTCAGTTTGGTGCTGGTGCCCAGGATGATTCCACGTCCTGCCAGAATTTCCACGCATTAGAACAAATGCAGGATCTCCAGAAACTACAGTGGAAGCACTTATCCAGCCATTAAAAAGTGACCTAAAAAGGGAGAGATGCGGGCTCATGCCATTTTATTCTCGTGGAGAAAAGCAGCCAGTGGTTTTTTTGGAGAAGAAAATATGCCTGGTTTATCCATCAGCCCTTCCACCTCTGTCTGACCTGGAAGGGAAGGATGAGGATGTGCCAGGAGCCAAAGAAGCAAGTATCAGATGAACAACTTTCATTAACACCAATTTAAGTTCCACAATAAAAAGCAGTGCCTTGTGTGAAGGCCGGCACCATTACCGGCTTTGTTCTTCTCCCTTTGGTATTCCAAGAGGCAGAGATTAACATCACAGACACTCAGGTTCCAAACAGGTTTTCCCCTCCTCCTTTTAGACAACTTTCAGATAGTCTTGATACACCTTAAGAGCCCAAAATAAACGCACAAATCCAAGTTTTCTCTGTTTTTCACTCCTTTGAATGTCCACTTAACAAAAGTAATGGATCTCTGTGTTTCTTTATTCCCAAATACCCAAAACCTAACTCATAAGAGGAACTACTGAAGAACCAACTTTGTCAAAGAAACTGAAAAAAGAAGAAATGTGCAAATCCTTGTACTGTTCTGCCCCGTTCTTCAAGAACACTGAGAATTACAGGCTTGATAAAGAACTTGTATTGCCTTATCTCAACTTTAAATTAATCTAGTTAAGCTGAACTCATGTGAAAGTAGCCTATTTTAAGAAAAAAGCCATCTACTCCAGCACACTCTGCTCCAAGGGCTGTATCTTTTGTAGAAGCAGAAGGAATTTAGGTCTCCTAAGTGCAAGTAAAATGAATGCAAAAGAATTAAAAAATCCTATCAGAAACCACAGAACTCACTACTCGAATCTCCGAGTTTTTCATTCAGACCACTCTACATAATTCATCAAAAAATGCATCACATCATTCCAGTTGGGGAACAGAACCCAATTCAGCTGGGTTTCACTTTTCTGTTCTCTCACACAATTGCCTAATTTTCCTTTCCAACTCCATCTCCCAGGACAAGCCGGAACAAATGTATCTCACATTCTCCCGTTGCAAGGGATTATCCAGATTTCAAGCCCACATTCCAGAGGATTGGTATTTCGCTTTTACACCTTCATCTTGGTGTGACAGGAAGTCTCCTTCCCTGAGAGGAGCCCACATGGGACAGGACTCACGCCTGGATGGCTCCAGAAAGTGCTTTCCAAAAGCCAGAAACACCAACAAGCCTGTGGTCACAACTGAATTTCTCAGAAAGCTGTTCCCACTGATAATGGGGATTTTTGCATCTGATGGCACCCGATTCCTTTCTAGGTTCTTCCAAAGGAAGTTCAAACATAATTTAGGCTGTGAAGACACCAGTGCAGGCACAAGTTGTGCCTCACCAAACACAGCTGTCCTGCTNGGATGGATGGATGGATGGATACACGCTCCAGCTGCACAATTCCCATCCCTCTGTCACTACAGCCCCACACCCAGGCAGCACCTGGGCTTCTCTGTGCCCCTGGTCAGGGATCAGCAGGGAACTGAGGCAGGAGGGAGGTGCCTGCAGCCCCACGGTCCCAGCTGACCCGGCTCTCTGCAGGCTGCAAAGCTCCCAGGGCACACATCCCAGCAGCCAAAGCTGGAGATCCCCACCTTCCCCAAGGCAAAGATCAGCATGAGGGTGGGTTATTCTTCCTGCCAACTTTCCCCTCAAATTGAATCCAGCATCAGCTCGGAGAGAAGAATGCCATATTGTCCTTCAGCTAATTCAATGGCTATGGATGCCATAAGACTCCCGGACTGCTGGCTTGCTCAAATGTCTGGAGCAATTATCCTGATGGCCAATTCTTCTCCCTGCTGCAACCTGGGGTCCCAAGCATTCCCATGTGGGAATGTCTGGGGCAGTGTTAGAGGAAGCAGCTTAGTCAGTCGTGTCCAAGGACAGCTCTGCTGCTCATACCAGATCAGAAGTACCAACGAAGAAGCAGGGCTGGTGACAGGTGCCACTCTCCACATGGGTGTTCACCACCCCCAAAAATTTTCTTATTGCCAAGGCAGGGGCAGGTACAAGATGGGGAACCCCAAGATCAGCCTCCTGAGGGCTTTAACAGGCAAAACAGGGTTGTGGCTGTTCCAGCATCCCAAATATGTGAGACCCAGTGCTTACACTTTGCCTTTTCCAAGCCATTGGCTGCTTTCCCTCAGGTTTAATAGGAGCAGTCCCTGCAGACCCAGCAAACTCCAAACAAACCTGGTTCAGTCCCCGAGCCGCTCTGGAGCGCACTGAGACAAAGCCAAAGTCCCTCTGGTGACACCGTGGGCTCCAGGCAGGGCCACACGGCCTCGCTCCAGCCCGATTGGAGCTGCACTGGGTGGGGGGAGGTTCTCTGCCACCGTAACACAACATTCCAGGCCGATGAAAACCAGGCAGCCAGCCCCGGAAAGCAGCGAGGCTGCTGCAAACAATGCCATTAACCAGTTACACAACAGAACTAAGAAAACAAAGCGGCTGTTTCCTCGCTCCCTCCCCACCTTCCTCCTTCAGCTGGGAGCCCCAGGCCTGCTCTTCACCCCCACCATGGGATCTGCTGCTTTTGTGCCCTTGCCACCACGACAATCATGGCTTTAATTTGGCCCAAAATGATCGAATGCTAAAGTTTCGGGCAAAGTTGGACTGAGCAGAAGGAAGACCTTTACATAATGAAATCCCAGCCAGCTGTTCTGCCAGTCTCCACCTGGAACGCTGCCCAGTGGAAATGAAGGCTCCTCCGGAGGCCAATCCCAGGGATCTGAAGGCAGATGTAAATGATCCCAGCCAAACTGAGCCACGGGTGGTGGTAACATGCTCCACACATGGAATGGGCCATGCATTTGCTTAGGGAAGCCACTGGTGCCAAACAGGAGCCCAAAGACTTAAATCTTGAGCTTCCTTTGGGTCTCCAATTAACTGTTTCTTCCAAGCACTCTCCTTGACTTTCACTTGAAGAAACTCACCTGATTCAAGGCATTAACACCTGTTTGCTCTTCAAACAAGAGCACTTCAGTGTACTGTGGATTTTAAGGTTTACTCTTAACTATGAACAGGAAAAGATCCAATCCTAGTCCAAGGAATTAAGATTGATGTCCTTTTCACCTGACAAATCTTTATAAAATCTCTATATAAAATAAGAAAAAAATCTCTCACCTTTGTGTTGGCTGCAATCCAGTTAGAGGTTTCACTGTCATCATCACACTTCTTAATCCACTTCTTTAACCACTGTCAGAAAAATGGTGGCAGGAGAGCGTTAAATCTAACTGGAGGAACTGCAGACGTTCCCAAGACACCTGCTCACATTAGGGAAAGGTACACCCAGCCCCATGGGAACAGGGGAGTGTTGGTGCTGGAAAACTGTGCAAACAGCCACTAATTAGTGGCAGACAGTTCCTGCAGCTCCATCCTGATCCAGCAAGCACAAGCACCTGGCAAAAACACTCCTGCAATGAGTTTGCAGCTCTTAAACTTAATCGACACAAACTTCATCTTGGGACTCTTAATTAATATGGACATTTTGGCTTTGGGGTGATTAATTGTGGCCTTCCAGTAGCTGAAAGGAGCCTACACAAAAGATGGAGAGAGACTGTTTACAAGGGCCTGGAGGGACAGGACACAAGGAATGGATTCCCACTACAAGAGGGCAGGGAGAGATGGGATATTGGGATGGAATTGATGCCTGTGAGGATGGAGACACTCTGGCAAAGGCTGCCCAGAGAAGCTGTGCCTGCCCCATCCCTGGCAGTGTTCAAGGACAGAGCTTGGAGCAATCTGGGCTAGTGAAGGTATCCTGGCCCATGGCAGGCTGTGGGACTAGATAATTTTTAAGGTCCCTTCCAACCCAAAACAGCAAAACCGAATTAGTTTCTCCAGTACAACAGATAACACCTGACAAAGCACCAAACACCTATAAGAACAATTGTACAGGAATGCTCCTTGTCCAAAAAGCACCTTCACTCCTCTGCAGGGGGGCACAGGTCTAACAACCTCCTCTTCCAGACAATTCCCACTGCATGAGGCACTGTTCCCTCACAAGCTCCAACCTGAGGCAGCCAGGGAAGGCACCCAATAGGATTTCAGTGCTGGTTCTCACCCTGTGATTTAAACAGGTGAGCTACTCTGCTCCCTGGTGGGAGTGGGCTCAGTGATACCTGGGGGTCCCTTCCAGCTCAGGATCATCTATGATTTTATCGACAGCCACAAGAACTTGGGCTTCCTTGCTAAGTCCTGCACATAAATTTATTTTAAACTTTTTCAAAACACACATTTGGACAAGAATCGTGATGTGCTCACCTTGCATTTAACTGGATCATGCCAGTTTTCACCACAGTTAAAGCTGTAAGGGAAAGAAAGGGAAAATAAACAAGGGAGATAATTGTACTTATAATTAAACAGTGTAAATTTTCTTCTGGGTTGTTCAAAGCCAGTCCTAAGGAAACTTAACAAACACACCCCCCCCCAGTCCTGAAATCCCTCAAGGGCCGCTTCAAAACAGTGACAGAACAAGGGGAATGGACAGAGGACTGAGTTAGATGGATTATTAGGGAGAAATTCTTTTCTGTGAGAGTTGTGCGACACTGAGGCTGGTTTCTAGAGAAGTCACCCCATCCCTGGAAGTGTCCAAGGCCAGGCTGGACAGGACTTGGAGCAGCCTGGGGCAGGGGAAGGCGTCCCTGCCATGGCAGGGGGGTGGAACTGCATCACCTTCAGGGTCCCCTCAAGCCAGAGCGGGCTGGGACTCCACAAACACACACTACCACACCTCCAGGGCAATGAGTAGGAAACAGAATCAGCATCTTTTCCCCTGCTGGCTCTTACCAGAACTGACGGCCGCACTTGCAGCGCACGGGTTTAGCATCCGGGTACTGCACTTTAACGACGTGGTGGCAGTCGGGGGCAGGACACCACTTTAACAGTCGATTACACTGCAAGCAAAGCACACATCCCTCATCACGGGGGAAGGATGTGCTCAAGGACAGCTCCTGCCCTGCATCCCTCTGCAAACAGCTCAGAACTGAAAACAAACCCACTGCACCCATCACTTCTGGCAAGGACTGAAAGCTTGATGCTGTAAAGCTTCCGCCCTGGGCTCTACAGGACAGCTGAGCAGCACAACTGGGAAACTGGGACAGTGCAAACATCTTGCAAAGCACCTTTCTCCAACTTTATTTTGAGGCTATAAAATTATTAGCATTTTGCTAAAGCACTTTTGCAGTTTTATTTCAACTGGCAAAATGTTTAAGGCATGTTCTTGTTGACAGCATTTCCTGGTTTTCAATGTGAAGTATCTCAGGTAACATTCAAGAGTCATAAATATTATATAACTATTATATAACTGTTGTAGCTATGTAATTCTGCTTCTCAGAACCCAGATATTAAGCAACAGCTCTTACATCCTCTTTAGGTCTTTTGTCCTAAAGTTTTTTTAGTATTTTCCTACAACTATCCCTGTAAGGCAAAGGACCATAAAACAACTCCTGCATTCACACTTGATTAGAGACTGTGCAAAAACCTGCTCTGCAGTTCTAAACAAACCTCCAGCCTCTTTTGTGAGACAAAAACAACCTACAAGCCACTAAAAAATTCAAATAAAAACTCACCTCTACAAAACTATTGGTTATTAAATGCTGGTACTTTAATTTAACCTTGGAATCTGTGATCAGACGCCTGTAGGAAGGGAAGAAACAGAAAAATTGTAGCAGAAATCTTGTTTTTTTCCATACACTGCCAGTAAGTTAAGACAAAGAGGTTTGATTGATCCTTCTACACTTGCAGGTACTTTTTGTACTTACCTGTTCTCTATTTATTTGTTAGATCATTTATGAAAACTACATTCATTCTATTCAATATGTAAATATACATAAAAATATATTAGCTTCAGAAACAGAAAGCTCACGCAGTCCAAAAGAACTGAATCTCTGGGTGTGCAGATTTTTATTTAAAAACACTTTTCTGAAGAGCCCAAGAAACAAAGCAAGTAATTTAATCAGTTCATTTACATAAAACAAGCACATTTTGTGGCAAATCCCTTTAAAAAGCTCCAGAACGACTCTTGTGTGGCTAATAACTTTGGGAAGCTTCATGTTAGCTGGGTTTCAGTGCAATGCTACAGCTTCAGCTTAAAAATTAATGTATTTACCAAAAAAAACAAAGTGGATATGAATTCAGCATCACTAGGGGCATACACAACAAGGACTCTGAGTTATTCCCAGTCTGCTTGGAACTGGGAGAGCAGAGGAAAACTGAGTGACAGGAACCCTTGACAAGCATGGTGACCACTTTTCTCGCGGGCACACCATCCCAGCTGCCATTTGCAGACTGCCCAGCCTAAATGCATCCAAAATAACTTAATTATGGATTGCTGAGCACTTCTAAAAGTGTCTTTTAGCTATGACTGAAGTGTCTTCCTAATACATCTAAATATAAAGCTGCACTAACACAGCCTTTGTGGCATTCCTGGTTTAAATCCTGCTGTGGATACAGCTTTATCCAGGCCATACCATGGATAAATGTTGGAATTAATGGATTTTCCTTTCCAGCTGCAGCCAAAACTAAGTGTACTCCTGCATGTTATCCTTACAGCACTCCCTGAGGAAGGGTGTGTGCCCATGGGATGTGCACAAATCCCAGCCCTGGGCAGCTGGGGAGCTCCTCACCCAAGCACATGCTGCTTATTACATAAATCACAGCACGTGGCAGCTCAATTCCCAGGGCTAAAATAAAACAAATCAGCTGACAAAGCATCTCTCCTGCAATTCTGGAGTCAAACTTACTGAAGAAAGAGAAAACAATTTGAATTTAGTATGAATTATAATTTTTTTTTACCCCATACCTGGGCTTCAAGACATATTAAATATCACCTTGAAAATGTACTATATTATAACAATACTAGAATTTAAATTAACTATCATGCCATGACTAACCAGAGCACATAATCCACTGTTCTTATGCTTACCAACAGGCTTTCATTGCCCCAATCAACATCACCACGTCAAGATCTTGAATAATTTTGTTTTGAATATTACTGTCTTTTGGCAAATCATAAACGAAACTAGACAAATTAAGAGGTGAAACCATGCCCAGAGCCCATAAAACATATTAATTTTGTGTTAGTATTGCTTGGAAACTGAGAGTTGGAGACTTTGTAAACAGGAAAAGACCTAAAAAGTAATAATTAAGGACACAGCAGTGGGTGCAGGTTCCAGGTGAGATTTACATTTTTGCCATATATATTGACATATCCTAAGACTGCCACAGGTGTCCATCTTGGCTTTTAAACAAAAGAGTTCTTCAAGAAATGCACCTTCCTCCCCACAGAAATCCAGGTGAGATGAGGGAAGGGTGGATTTTTATCTCTAGAAACAGTTTCTAGTTGTACTCAGACAACTGGGACTTGTTTGTTTTAGCCCCCAGCTGCCAGTGTCCTATCCCAGGCCTCATCCCTGCCCTCTCCAGCCAAGTGCAATCCCACAGCACTGCCCTCTTTTCCTTCCATCCTTTCCACTGCAGCCTCCAATTTCACATGCACTGTTTGAACGGCTCATTCCAACTGTTGCAATCAAGAAAACACTCAAAAAAGTCCTGCTGAGAGTGTCTGACTCCACAAATTGAAGTTCAACCTCTGGTAAATAAAAATCTCAATCAAGTTACTCAAGATATGCCAGCTTCAGCTCGGTTTCCACCCACTAGGCTCTACAAACCACCCCTCAACAGGGCAGGAAAGCATTTCAGCTACTTCCATTTCCATCCAGCCTACACTCCATGAGTAACCAAGAGCCAGAATTGGGAAAAATCACTACTCTGAAAGCAAGTGATAATAAAAACCACTAAATTAATATCAATAAGTGAGTCAGGCTTCAGGAAGGCAAGAATAAGATAACAAAATAAGCCTCTACTGAGATGCCTTTTAGCAAGAAGAATGAAAATGAACTTGAACAAGTTCAGAATTATGAAGGATATTGCTCATGAAACAACCTCCCCCAGTATAAAAGAGAAGGAAGCTCATGGAGTTCACTGCTCCACCATGAACTAACAGTCATTCTACAGCTGGACAACTCAGTAACTCCAAGGACAAAGGTTGACACAGCAGCTTAATCAAATCTTGTGTTTGAGGGTCAACTGCCTCCTATCAGAGGGCAAAAAAACACACCCTGCATCAGCCCTCAGGACTCCTGTCCTCTGACTCACCTATTAACTGCAGCTATAGGGCTTGGGGAACCAGTGGGTTGACCTGGCTAGAAGTCCTAAATTCCTGTGTAAGTTAAAGGAAACAAACTGCACAAAGCAGTAAAACAGGGTTTGGAAATCCTGGTGTCACACACTGACCAAACTGGTCAGGGATGCTTTCCTCCCATTGCTGTCACGTGGGGTTTTCACACCTAAACAGGAAGTTAAGGGACATTCTGCTATCAAAACAGACAGTCCAAGACAGGCTTCTCTGCTGCCTGCAAGCCTTTGTAGTTTGTTGGAAGCATTTGAATAGACCTGAATAGCAGGTGAGTAACACAATGGAAAGAAAAGGCAAAGCCAAGAGCACTACTTACATAACTGTATTGTCGTCCACTAAGATATCACAGCCGTGGGCAGGGCATGAAATGGTCTGAAAAACACAAAAAGGTCACAGAAGAACAGAGGTTATCCTGGTTTTGCATCACAAGGAATTCCAGACTGCACTACAATCGTAGCCAAAGGAGTGCCCTGCCTCTCCCACCACATCCCAGGTGTGCCACTGGTTCCTCCTTCCCCAGCCCAGATACCTGCACCAACTCCACAGAATTCTCTCCAGATTCACCTTAGCAGTGCCTACAGCCCCCAGACCTTTGGGGTTTGGGTTTTCTCTGTTGTTCTTTGGTTTGGTTTTTTTTTTAAACTTTAGCAGAAAGACTCTTCCCCATCTCTCCAATACACAGAAGTTCCAGAAATAAGCCATGAGGTGAGTTGAGAGTTTACCTGTCCCATGCCTTCCTCCATTATTTTGGTAGTTAAATATTCACTCCAGCACTGCATACAGAACTTGTGTCCACACTCTAGGCCAGTGAAGTACTGCAATGACAAAGAACACAAGACACAGCCTCATTTTATCACATGGATTCATTCCATAATTTCATCCGTGGTGCTGTGCAGTTGATCCATCCTATCCCTCATTCTCCACACCAAACTTGAGACACTGCTATTCATTTTGCATCATCCCCCCTACAGAACATTGCCAAAGCAGCCTTAGTCACTCTTCCAGGCTTTAATTCCCAACCCCAGCAGCAAGGAAAGGTGTGGCCCATGTTTCCATTCAGCTCATTTAAATTTACCCTTGTTTTAGGAGTGTATATGGAGCACAACATGGCTCTCTCTCATTTTACTTTGGAAATCAGTCAAACAAATCCAACACCAAACAGGTCACAGTGATAAGGATACAGTCTTTATTCCTCCTATTTATTCCCCTTGGCACATGTGGGTGCTGCCCAAAAGTCCCAGGCCTCCTCAGGGAAGCACCCCCGAAACCCAGATGCTCATCAGATGAGGACACTCAAGATCCTAATTGGCAAGTGTAAATTGCTAAATAAAATTCAGTAATGATCTGCTGTCACAGACAGCAACAGGAACAACTCCATCCTTGTCTGCATCATCTGCACAGAGCTGTCAAGATATCATCTGGGACTGAGTGGTTACACAAGGGGTGGAGAAACAAACACTGCTGAGGAAAGACTGGAATTTAAATACTTTTCTCTGGTCAGCTTGAAGTCACTTTATACTCAGAGTCAGCACCAAGGAAAACTGTATTTAAAACACTTCATTTGTACCACTATAGAGGTAATATTTGCTGGCTCAGCTTTTCAAACCAACTTCTCAGCTTGAAGATAAAACCAGAACTCTACCCTCAGATACCATCAAACCATGAAACTCCACGGAGGAAAGACCCCAGAATCCTCTGGGGAGCAGCCCAAACCAACAGCAGGATGGTGGTAACTGAGGGAAGGAGAAGCCACTTGAGGCAAACACTCCTCCCAAACACTACAGACGTATTCTGTGCACCCCACAGAGGTGCAGCAGCTGTGCTGTGCCATGTCTGGATGCTCTGGCACTGCCCAGGGAAGGTGCCTGTCAGCACCCCTTTGCCAGGGGCTGGCAGCCTGTGATGACACTGCTCTGTCACTCCTGCCACCAGCACAGGCTGCAGCCTGTGAGCACCAGCGTGGCTGAATCTGACCTGAGCATCTGACTGGGTTCCAGGTAAAAATAGACTCATCCACCCACAAAAAACCCGACCAAGAGATCAGAGAGGAGGCTGACACCTATGTGGTGCCAGGTACACCGGCTGCAAGAGTGAAAATAAAAACTTTCCTATTTCTGAAGCTTTACTGAGCCAGCTAACAAGCTATCTGATGCTCCACAGAGGCTGCTGGGACCAAGTGACATCGCCTGGAGATGCAGAGGAAGAGTGAAAACACTTTAACATCTGTAACTTTTGGGCTGCCACAGCATGAAACCAGCCCAAAGACAGCAGTGGCTTTTCCAGGAATTCTGGCTTCTCCACGTGTGATGGGAAGCAAGCTAAGACAAGAGAATCGTCCCTTACTGAACCCAAACAGTCCTGCAGCAGACACACACGAGGAACCAGCACAGAACACATCTTCATGTAAGACCTGCTTTGGTTATTTCAGGCAGGGAAATGCTTCGCTAAATGCCCACAGAAAGGCAGCCACCACCACGCTTCATCCCAGGCTGCAAGGAATGCAGAAAATCTCTCAGCTCTTTACTTTGAGGGAGTTCCCGATTATTTTTGGCTCAGCTGACAGCAGATGTCAAGGGAGCAAGTAAAGAGGCCACCAAGGATGGGGGGAGCAGTAACTCCTCAGGCAGCTCATTAGCCCAGGGGACAGCTCTGCTGTCACCACATCTGCTCAACATCTACAGCCTGGGCAAAGCAGGATGTTCCCAAAAACACCCCCAGCCCACTGTCCTGAGAGATGGGGTGAGAAAGGAGGAAGGCAAAGGCACGACCCTCCCAATTCCTCTCTTACCAATAAACGTGTCACCCAAATAATTGCTGGCACCTGACAGGGACACAGAGCAGGTGAAACATCTCCCTTAAGCCCTCAGATTTGCAGGGTGAGAGCTTCAAATGCCTTGCTTGGCATGTGCTTCCCAAAACCCAAACCACAGCTCTCTGGAGGTGAGTGAAGAGCTACAGAGACTCTGTAGGCAGGAGAGAGGGAATTTCAAGACTAACATTCCTGCAACAACTGTACACTGTGAAACTTCTTAACACCTCCAAACTCTCAGCTTTCCACAGGCTGAAAGGGGCTCCAAGTGCAAAAACCCCCCAGCTTTCATGTGGAAAAATAATTAGCTGATCATTCTGAGAGGATTTTCAAAGCTGAGATTTTAGGCTGGGCATTAAACATAAAAATAATCCTAGAATTTATAACTCACATCAACTAAAACAGCTTCAAAACAGATTTCAATCACCTTAGACAAAGACACTACAGCCTTTTACAGAATAAATAGTAAATACTGGTTTTTCTGTAGGCTCCAGCTTTTTTTTTTAGGGCAAAGAAACAGAGTCCCCTCTGCATCTTTTAACACCAGCAACAGAGACAGCCCTGCTCACCTGCAACATCTCTCTGCTCTTCTAACAACTGGGCCACTGCTATTTGAGCTACAAAATCAAGAAGTGTTAGTGTGTTTTGTGCCGCTCTTTCCAGTTTCAAAACCCCAGACAATGCTGGGGTGTGATTTTGGGGGCTGTCTCGTGCAGGACCTCAGGAGTTGGGACTCTATGATCCTTGTGGACCTGTTCCATGATTCTGTGATTCTGCTTCCCAGGTAGCACAGCCAGAGGACACACCTGTCACTTGTGACCTGTGCCCCCACCCAGCACAACAACTACGTTAAAATAGAGAAAACAGTATATTAGAATATATTGCTTTTCTTGCTCAAAGCACCTCATCGTACAAAGCAGGAATTTGCCTTCCCAGCTACTCTTGGAGCACACAAGGCTGAAGAAGAGACACAGGAAGCCTTGTGGCTCCTGGCTCAAGAGCAACAGAGACCTTAATGCTGAGGATGGGAGGCCTGAAGCTGGGCTTTGCTCAGCTCTGTCCTCTCCAGGAAAGAAGATCCAGAGCAAGGGAGAGTCCTCAAGCAGAGAACTTCACCCCAGGCTACTCCTGAACCCTAGAGCTCATCATGGTTCCTTGTTGAAAACACCCCAGAGCAAGAGCAAAGCCTCGTGTCAGGGGCAGCTTTGCCTGCAAAAGCCCAGCGCATTTTGGGGTGTTCTGGAGGCACAGCTCCCTACCAAGAGCAGGTTCCAATAAAGGAAAAATTCCTTACCATCAGCACTTTGCCTTTTGATGAACTCTCCCATTTGAGCTTTTCCACTCACCTCCTTTCCTCCCAGAACTCCCGACAGTATGTCCTGCCCCTGGGAGCTCCAGCAGAGCCTGGACCTCTTAGCAGTGTATGGGAATGCTTCAGTTTGGTCAACAGTGACAAAAAAAAGCAGCACTATCACCCAGGACATTAATGCAGAGCCCCAGCAAGCACTGGGTAACATCCTCACATCTGACCAAGAGGGTATTGTCCACACATGATAAAGATCCAAAGATATCCACATTTTACTTCTACTTTTATTCTAGACTTGCTAGTTTGACTATTTTGTAGCCTTACTGCATTTAAAAGCTGTTTCCTACCTTGTCTTTCTATTGAAGTAAATCCCTTTGCCCATCATGCTTTTCACAGATTTTTAATTTCACACATCCTTTTTCTGTACACCTCAGTTGGTATCTGACCTTTGCAAACATCACCCACTTGCTTTTTCCTGAACTTGACTACACCACTGCCCAGGCCCCAGCACCTCAGAGGTGCTCTGCAGGGAAATGTGAAGTTCCAGGTGGGAAATTTGGGCAGCTGCAGGTGAGGCAGCACCGAGGGCACCGGGTACTCACCGAGTTTGGGTAGTTCAGATAGCAGATCTGACAGGACATGTCCTGGGCTGATGACCTGGTGTTCATCTGGCGCGTTCGTGACTTTTTACTTGGATTAATTACGTGACACTCTGCAAAGAGCTTCTCCAAGTTGCCATCGAAGTACCTGCACAACACAGGACAGAATGGAGATGTAACCACCTTCTAAAGCATTTTTCCATTCTATGTAGCAGTTAAGTGTACAAATAAGCTTTTTGTATTTCAAAACTCATACACCCACTACACTTCCAACAAACTCTTCTCCAACATAACACAGAGGTGGATCTTAGACAACCACATAATTTCAGACACTCTCACTTGAACTACACACTCCTGAAATTCAGGCACCTTCAATTCTTCAGCTGCATTTCAAGTAATTTGTGATTCTTCACAGTGATTGTTTTGCATTAGAATTCCAGGACAGGAAACTAGAGCAAGAACACCTGAGTTCACAGCCCAGGCATTGGAACACCTTCCTAAAGCACAGGTTTGATGCCTTCAAGTTCAATTCTTTTCTTAATATTCTGATCATTAGCCATTTGAGCATCTTTTCAGTCAACCTGAGGTAATTTACTACAACCTCCTAAAAAGCAGTTTTTCCAGGCTGACAATGCTTCTGAAGATGAGGTACCTATTGGAAAGGAGGATGCAAAATTGCTTGGGGAGAGGAAAAAGATCACTTCCTTTCTATTTCCTAACTCCCTTAAGGAAAACAACACTGGTTTGCTTTAAAGGCTTGTAAGAAGCTCTTCCTTGGAGAGGAGGACCAAACTGGAGAGAATCATTATCAGAAAGCTCAGCCTCTTCTCAGAATCCTTCACACACCTTTCTCCAGCCTGCAGCAGCTGCAAAGAACTAATTAAACCAGACAATTAACCAGCCCCATCACCCAGCCTGCACACATCCCCCAGCCAAACCCAGTAATCATTCCCCCACTCTCTTATAGCACTACCTACCAACAAGGCTTGATTTATAATTGAAAAATTGAAAATTTAAATACATATACATATGCCTGCTTCTCCGCGCTGTATTCTTTTCATGCATTTTCTTTCTGAATAACAAATTTTCCCAAATTTATTTTTATGCACGTCTCTCAGACTCATACTCATGCTGCCACTGGGCCATAAGAACTCCAGAAAACGCAGAGGAAATCATGGATCTCCCTGAAAACACACAGCTCCTATGGATACCCCAAAGTCCAGCAGCTCTGACTGCTCCCCCACCCCTCACACAACCAGGCTCAGCCAGGAGACTCCTGCAGTTCCTTCACTGGTTAGGAACAACCCCCAATTCCAATCACCCCATCCCTTTGTCCCACATGTTCCAGCATCACCACAGACCATCCATGTGGGCAGATCTGCCTTTGCCCTCCTCACGTTCTTTGGTCAAAGGATTCCCAGGCAGCAGCTCTGGCTCCCTTCCCTCCCACAGCAGGTGAGCTCCCTGTGACATTCTCCAGGCCAGCAAACCTGCTTCATCACCCATTTCCATTTCCATTCATCCTCCGTGAATCCAAGGAAGCCAAAACACATGCAATCTCAGTCCTGATCTGACCCTGATCTCATTTCTCCTGCAAATCTCACCTAATGCATTGCATTAGGCTAGATTCCTCCAGATCTCCCTCCTCACTTCCTTCACAACTCCAAGAATTCTCATTTTCCTCAAATACTCTTTGTTAAGTGGTTGGTTCTTGGTACCTCCATCCTTATTTTCATCCTATGGATGAACAGAGCACCTTTAACAGCTCTTTAAACCCACTGCCCTCCTTTCCCTTCACAATGCAGATACTGAGTAATTCCAGCACTTCTGGCACATAAAAATTTCCTCTGTTAAATTCTCCAAAGTTCATTTGCTTCATCACAAAGTTGAGGTTTTTTCTGCTGTTTTAAATTGAATGGACAAACCAGTATTTGTCCATTATTTTCGAGTGTTTCTACTTACCAAGACCAAACCTGTAATACTACCAAGTCTTTTTGGCAGAGGGATCAAGCTGTCAGCCCCTTTATCTCCTCCAAATTCCCTCCTGCTGTTTGTAACTGCCTAATCGCCATTTTCCAGACACAATCAAATCCTACCCATGGGAGTATCAAAGATAAAAAGCCTTTTCACTGAAAAAAATTGCTTCTAGTACATACTTTGGGATATTTACTTCCACGGAAGAGCATTTGTGAGTGTCAGTGCATCAATATACTCACACTAAAAGATACCTCCACATCAAAACTCCTGCCATGCAGCATTTTTCACCTGTCCAGCCTCTGCTGAAGAGTGTAAAGTATTTATTTGTTCCAAGGAAAGCAGGCAGCCAGGCTCTGGAGAAGAGGCAATCTGGGCACTCCTGACATCCCTCCTCTGCTCAGAGGGAACGGGGACATGTGGCGACCAAGATAAGCAGCTACAAGGGACTGCTGTTATCTCTGGCTGTGCCTCCAGGGATTAAATCGGGCCTTGGGGACATGCTGAGAGACTTTTCTCTGAACAAAATGACCAGGGGTAGGCACATAAAGCAGGAGAGCTGCATTTTAACCTCTTCAGCACACAGAGGTTCCTCCCCAAACTCCCCTCAGAAAGGAGCCCACCAGCCATCGTAAAATGGGAAGGCAATCAAATAAAGTTCCAGCTAAAGCACTTTCTTCACTTTTTTCCTGAGGTGATGTGGCCGTTCTGCACCTGGTGCTCTCCTGTCTCTATGAATCAAGTGAGCAAGACCTAGGAAAATAATATTTGACATCTTTATTCTCCTAAACACATGCAGCATATGGGAGGCTGAACTAATATTTCCTCCACTCACCACTTCCATCCTACAAATAAATCCACCCCAAACCCCCAATTTTGCTTTTGCACACAAACAATTAAGTGTTTCACCAGTGGCACAGGGCAGTTTTTCAATTGTGGCTGTTATTATTTTACTGTAAGTGGAATAAATATCTGTAACACATCTGCCCTCTGAACACCACTGTGTAATTACTCCATGACAAAGCTGGCACAGACAGTACCAACCTGCTCGTTAAAATAGGCATAACAAGGCTATAAAAATAAAGGGGAAAACAGAGAAATTTTCATGTCACAAGCTCAGTCATCCCCACTTATCCAAAAAAAAAAAAAAAAAAGAGAAGCCACTTGGTTCAAGTGCTTTCCTGCAGGCCAGGTCTGATAAGGCAGCTGGGAGGTCGTGCTGACTCACCATGAGCTAAGGGAGAACAGGCACTGATTAGGAACTGCAAATACACACCATCAAACAACAGGAACTTTCAAGCAAAATGTGTATTTTGAGTTTTTTTTTCCTCCTTAATCCTCACCAATCACCACAGCAATGACCAAACCCTCCTGAACACCAAGAGCCTGCTCGCAGTCTCCTACTCCTGCTTTAACACAGCTGAGCACTCCAGAAGATTTTTTTCATGGAAGTTATTTGGTGCAGCAGTGACAGAAGGCAGCAGCAGGCACTCCAGAAATCATGTTTTGGTGTTTTTCTAATACAACAGGACATCAAGAAACACCAAACTGGGACCAGTGTGCAACAGGTCTGCCTAAGCAATTCATGTATTCTGTCACTCACAGGTAATCCTGCTGAGTTAAGTATTTTAATGAATATGTTTACCTGTGGAATTGTAAACATAACATGTACTTAAACTGTAAAAGCCTTAACAATAATACCTCACATTGACCTGGCTGGCACCTCCCTTGAGGAAAACAAAAACAAAACCACGGCCTAATTTTTATTTTTCAATTGATGACAACCCTAAACAAGCTTTCAAGGACAAGGGACAAAACCTGCTGTACACAGGGATGGCTTTTCAGTGCACTTGTGTAGAGGGATCTCACAGCCAAGAGAGTGAACTTTACCCTGAGCAAGAGAACCAGCCCAAGAAACTCAAATATCAAGTGAACAGATATGTTGCAGAGCAGGAATTAAATCAGAATTCTTAAGAGCTGTAGTCAGAGTTAAATAGTGGATATATTTGTAACACAAAGTCTTCAGACTTCCAACATCCACTAAAAGAGGTCAATCTCAGGAAAATAAGGAGTAAAAAGCTGTAAAAAAATACAAGTACTTCAGAAAAAAAAAAAATCTAGGTTAAACAAAACATAAGAGATACCCAAGCACCATCACTAACCAAAAATATTACACAAAGGGGTCTAAAGATGTCCTAAATCCACTAGCCAAGGATAGCAGAAACCTTTGTACTCCAAAATAATTACGAGCAGTGTGAAAACCTTTGCTCCTTTTCCCGTGGATGACAGAGTACCAAACTCCAGGGGCTCAGCCCAGGGTTCAGTGAAGGGACATTTATCAATTCACAGGAGCAACAACAACTGTTCCTGGTTTTCCAAGGACAGCTCATCTTCCAATACCCTGATCATCAGGCAGAGGAAATGGTAATTAAAGAGAAAAGTCAAACTAATGATCCTACCAGGACCTCCACACTCATCCACTGGTCACTGCAGACCAGGTAAGACCAGCAGACACCACAACCACCAAGTCCCTGCACAGCTTTTACTGCTCTTTTTAGGCCAGATTAATTCTCCTTCCAGTTTCTAAGGTAAATTAAATTCTCCAGCTCACTCAGCTCTCTTCAATACCAACACTGGCACTGGAATGAACCAAACGCAGCTGGATTTGGTCTCCACTGTGTAACAACAAACTGCAAAGTACCTTTACCAAGCAACATTCCGAGAGCTGGGAATCAAAGATGGGTAATAACCATAAAACACTCTGCTCTGAGGGGGAGGCAAAATTCAAGCTATTATTTACACACACTGAAGAAAACCTAGAGCTGTGGAGATGAAGTCAAGGCAGGACCATTATCAGTCAGGAAAAATTTAGCCTTGGCCAGAGCAGCAAATAAACCCGTCAGGAATACACATGCCAGCATGACAGGCAAGAGCAGCTAAACCCAAATCCAAAACAGTTGCTAGATAACAAGAACCTGTTCCTGCTTGCTTTTTTCCAAAGCCTGTACATGTTCAAACTGAAAAAATCCCTCTTTCCAATGGGCAACTTAACTTCCACAACTTTTAAGTCTAACCAGGCATCAACAATATTAAAACAAGGAGTCAAGAGTCACCCCTAGCTGGGAAAGGGGGAACATTCAGAGCTTAAATACACAAAAGATTCTCCTGCCACACACTGTGTACTCATTCATCCATCCTCAATTAATCCAGGAACAAACATTTTTTCCACCTTACATGCTAAGGTGGCTGCTCACCTTTCCATCAGCTTCTCCTTATCCCAGTTGAAATGGCTAAGCAGTATTCGAGTGATCGTCGCTGGATTCTGGAGGAAGAAGAGAAAAAACAATCAATAATTGAGTAACCAAGGCAGAGTGAGAACATCAAGCAGAGCTTTGAATAGGCAAAGGGAAAAATCAGGGTGTCTGACAACATCATCTCTTCAGACAACACATGTTTACTGGCATGGACTGGGAAATAGCTGGACTTGACAGAAAGACAAATTTAAAAGGAAAAGAAAAAAAATCAACAACTCTAAATCCAAGCATGTGTATGAACTGAGAATTTGGTTGAAAATTTAAGGGCCAGATTAATTACACCTACCACACTGCCCACATCTCCACATTCAGCATGCCTACACAATGCAGTTCTGCATGGATGTCTGTAAAATGCAGGAAGGGCTGATTTCCACCCATCATACCAATTTTTGCCACAATTCCCACACTACTTGCAGGGCAAGAATAATCCAGCCCTGACCATCAAAACACTTGGGCTGAAAACTATCTCAGAACACAACTGGCTGCCAGGGTAAGATGACAAAGTCCTTGAAGACCCCAGAAGTTCCTGCAGCACCATGAAATCCAGCAAAAAACTCATGGACAGCTAAGGAAATAAATACAGCCTAGGAAGGTCAGAAAGAAGGTGGAACGTAAGAGCTGATTTGCACTTGTGCACAAGTTTTTATTCCAACTAAATCTGAATGATCAGCCAAGGGTTTGGTTATATGAGAAACACACCAGACCATATGGCTTCTGTTAGACTCCAGAAGAAGGTTTTAGCTCCCCAAATCCACTCTCCGGGCTCAGTTTTAGGACCATTTACATGCAAAGGAGACAAGAGCAGGGCTCTGAGATCGGCTGTGTGTACTTTGCCATTTGACACCAAAATGGAAGTTTGCCTCAGGGCCAGCGTTCAATGGACGGCTCTGAAGCTGTTGAAAAGTAGGACATAAACCAGCAATGTGATTTCCTGAGCCCCGGAGCTACAGCCACAACCTGATGCTGCCAAAAGCCAATGCTGTCACCCACTGCAGCAATCCCATCCCACCCCTGCGTGTCCTGCCCTCACCAGTCCATACCGCTACAGCCATTTTATGCTGCAAATAACAGCTCAGAAACTGATCTTCTCTTTCCCTGTAGGTTGTTCTTTTCATGGAATCAGTTCTTCAATCTATTTGATTGCCTGACCACACAAACAGCTGCATTAGCACAAGGGGAAAGGAGGATAGGCTCTTTCACCACCAACACCAACAAAACCTTCACTGAAATAAAGCCCTCGGGTGACAGTGTAACAAGCACAAAGAACCAGTCTTGTGGTTTGTACTATAAAAAGTGACACTCCTCTCCTTCTGCAGAATGTTCTGACTCTCATTAATGCCAGCACAGATTGTTTAAGGCCAAACTAAGAATTTCTTTTCCAGCTTAAAAAGCCCATGTGAACCAAAGCAGCTTTAGAAAGGTTTGACCAGATCCCTGGTGCAGTGCCCGTGGAACCCCATGAACAGCTGGGACAGCAGATCTGCACACTGTGGGGCAGGAGATACCAAAAAAAGGTGACAGTGTGGTTCTGGTCCATATCTGAACCAGTCTCCCAGGTGACAGGAATCCAAGCTCTCATGTCACCAGCTCTCAGACATCATCACTCCCTTATCCAGCCCTGCAGAGGGGAACAAGCAGCTCAACTCTTTCAAGTCAGTCCTGTCAACAAGAAGTTCTATAGGAATTTAAGGGTCTCCTCCACCTAATGCCTCCTCCAGCAGCCTCTTCTGGGGTTTAGTTTGTTATCCTTCCAGGTTATTCCGTATTTGGGTCTCCACAACATCCTTTTCTGTAATTCTATCTGTACTGTGTAGCAGTACATAAAAGAGTTCTTAAAAGCTCACTTAGACACAATTCCCAGAGCAATTTAATCGAAGATGGAAATACACCTCAGTAAATAAACCACTCTTATCTCTAGATTATCTTGGTTATGATACCAGCCCCTGTAATTCTCCAGTTATGAATTTCAGACAGCCCTTCAACATAAGGAGTCTTCACTCAGCCCAGAGACCTGCCAGATGTACAGAGAAACACAATTTTCTTCATTTCTCAAGCAAAGGCATGGAGAGAGCTTAAATTAAAATCAGCCTGAAGTCTTGTCCTACCTTCTAACCACAGCAGCCCACTTGGCCACTTATTAAGGCTTCTGGGAATACCTATTAATCGCTTAATAGGCTAAGAGGCAGCTGAGGCAGTGGTCTCTGGATGACTTTAAAAAGACAGGAGGTTTCCCCTGCACTGAAGGAAAATTTACAGCACATGGATAAGAAACTCAAATGGTCTGCAGTGATTATTAAGTAGAACAAGGCTGATCCAGCAAATATCACTCCCCAAAGGACGTGTGGTTGGAAGGGACAAGAGGATTTCATCTGTGGCTCCTCCATTTTCCCAACACACAGGCACTGCAGCTTTCCAGAAGTTTCCCTAGGTCAGAGCCCCCAGGTATCCCAGCAATGTGAGGTCAGGGTACAAAACTGGAAATTATTTAGGATTATACTGTTGAGTCTGTGTACTATCACCTTCTCCAGGCTTGCTGGGCTCCAGATTCCTCCAGCACTGTTGGTTGAACATTTAAAAAAGAAAGGAAACGCCAGCAGCATGACAAGCTCCCACCAGAAATAGCTGAGCTGCCTGCTTTCACTGCCTGCCACATCCCAGATGCAGCATCCAAACCTCCCCTGGCTGTTTCCCAGATACAGAAGGCAAGAATTAACACAGCTCTGCCCTTGCTCATCCCTGGACAGGGATACAAACTGGGCTGGAGGTGCACAGGGAGCACAGAAGACTGGGAGGGAGGCAGCTAAAATCAGAGTGAGATATAAATGCCAGGAGTTCTGGCATGAAGGATTGTTCCAGTATAAGCCCAGGCACACCATCATGGAACAGTTGTTCCATGGGAACAGCTCACATGTACACACTTCCCTCACAGCTATTCTGGAGCACTGCTGGAGGAGTCAATCACAGCATCCACCCCAGTGAGAGCTGTGGCCTTACCTGGGGCACACAGGGTTAAAACACCACAAAGAAAACATGGTATTTCAACAGAACTTCCACTCCAGCCTTCCACCAACCCCCAGCCATCACCGTGGACACTCATGCTGTAAAAATTAATGAAATGTCCAAATAGTGGGTTACACAGCGCTGGGAAGTCAGGGGCTCTGTTCTGCCTCCTCGTTTGGCACACACGATTATTTCCTAGGAATGACACCACACAGATTAGGTACGAACAGGCTCCTCTGCCGCTCAGACTGGATTACTCCCGAGGCTGAGAGAGCGCGCTCCTGCTAAGGCTATTTTCTGTTTACAAAGACAAATTTTCCTACAGAAAGCAGCCAGGGACGCACAGAGAGCAAGGGAACGGCCAACACGTTCTCCTCCAAACGTGGTCTGATGAAAGCTGAAACAGCAGATCTCACTTACAGCAGCCTCCTATTAAATTTTACATGCTGGAGCCCAGGCGGATTGCCTGGAGCCGAGGGCAGCAAGCCTGTTGATATCCAGATAGGAACAAACCCGAGGAAAGCAGCCATTTTGTTTAAATTCTCCAGGCACTTCAAAAGGTTCCCTAACAAAACATTCTGAATAAAGCCCTGCCCAGAGAGAAACACCCTCAGTCCTCCAACAGGGATTTTTTTTTTTTTTTGTGCTAACAAAGCAACCAAGTTCCACATATGCTTCAAACAAATTCCACTCCAACACAGCTTTTCACTGGAGGTATTTACATTTACTGTCCTTATCTATGTTGCCATGCTCCAGCACACCAATGCAAGCAGGAGATAGAGCAAGAGGAAGCCCTACAAAGGTCTGGACTTCACCAAAGAAGCATTATTAATTCAAATAAAACTCCTTAATTTAACAGAATTTAATTCAACTGGAAGTTTTATCAGTGATAAGAGTTAGAATTCTTTCTGCTGTCAAAATAAGAAAGTATGAATCAGAAGGAAGAATCTGGATGCACTTAAATGCATAAATGAATTATAAATTAAATATTATTAGAACATTGGCTTGAATCAGGATTTCCAAGCAGCACAATTTGCTGAATGACAGTTGGGAGCACTTGATGCATTCATGTTTCCATCCATCAAGACGAGCTGCATGGTTAATTCTTGATGTTGTTACAAAGAAAAGCACATTTTACAGTTCAGCTTCTCCTCACATGCTGAGAGTCAGCTTCTGGTTCAGTTTCAGTATTGACTGCAAATAAAAACCATTTAAGAACAACTTAAGCTCAGCTCTCCAGCAAAATCCTTTCTCACCTCCTGAAGAAAGTATATTGATAAATTCTTTGTTTTGTTTCTTTCCATGCCATGGCTGGTTTTGTTTTCTATCCATGGTAGCTTCTGCATTCCAACATTTTTCATCCCAACTGTAGCGCCTCCATCCCAATAACAGAGGCTTTTACAGCAACAAGGAACCGATTGCCACTCCCAGTTGGGTTTTCTACACAATTGCTTTGCACTTGTGAATCCAAGCAGATGCTCCAGAAACCCTGGCTTTGCCCAAGCCTCAGAATTCTGCACAGGGTTCAAATCTCACAATGTCCACTGCTGTATTCCACGGGGACACAAGACTGGGTTTACATTTCCCAGCAGAAGGAAAGCGATGGTTTCACATCGGCTGACAAGACCGAGGGTTTGGCTTGGTGCAGGAGCTAAGAGCCCTCACAAGTAATGTTGGTCTGGAGCCAAGCAGCACAAACATCTGCTCCAGTGCAGCGGCACCCGGGGACAGCCGTCACACCACCACCGTAAATATTTAACCAGCCAAAGCCCCAGTGTTTGCAACAGGAGAGCACCAAGTGGAAACTCCTGCTGCCCAGCATCTCCAGGGCTTGTCACGTGCACGCTGTGCCACGGGAGAAGCGCTGATAAATAACCCAGAGGTCACCTTTAATGGCATTGGGGAGAGGAGAAGCAACCCCACCACGAGAGACTGTGACCAGCACCACGCACCAGGCACCCAAGAGCTGCTTCATCACATAATAACCAAGGGGCACCAGCCCAAAATTCTGCAATAACCTGATGTCTGCCCCACTTGGACCCTCTGTTCATCACCTGCACCGCTCCCAATCCCACACAGATAATCTCAGGTATAAAGATACGGTTTGAAAGTGTCTTAAATCAGCTTTTAACCCACTAAAACACATCACACTACAACTGTCAGCAAAAAGTTTGAACTGTTCTGCAAGTGCCCCGAGTGACCTTCACTTATGGAGACCCATTCACATCCATTCTTCCAGGAGACAATTACAGGAAATCTTACAAGCACAAAACCTCATTTCTAGCAGCTTAATAAAATTCCCAGGAAGCCAGCACAGAAGATGAGATCCAAGTGTTGAGTACTTCCAGGACATGATCTCAAACTTGCTAGTTTTTAACCACCACCGACGGAGCACTCTGAGAAGCTGCTGGAAGACTTCCATGTAATCTAATATTCCCTGGTTCGATTACAGCCAGAACATGAGAGGGCTGCTGCGAGAAGAGGACAGCAGCTAAAGGGCTCAATCTGCCAACCCATCCGAGCTCTGTCCCTCTGCCATCCCCGGGGTCTGGGAGAGAAGCACACCATGGGATGTTTCTGCCATCGGAAGGGTTCACAGGGACAGCACAACACTTCTCATCTTCCCCTTGGGGATAATAACAGCATCAGTACTGCTCATTCTCTGTACCCCACCGAGGGCACGGGCTTTGCATCTTACATACTGCTGAAGCCATAGCAGAAGACTTGAGTGAGAACTCTAAACCACCTGAAAATGTACCAGTCTGCTGCTGTTTCCACACAGCTCCACAAGAAGCCAGGCTACTCCCTGTGACTGTTGTCATCTGCTGTCCTCCATCTGGCATTTGCCACCTCACTATAACTTCCCATTAACACAGACAAAGCCTTCAGCTTCAACACCGATCATCTCCTCAGCTCTCTACATCTTTCTTCATCTCGTTAACTTCCCTTCACACATAATCTCCTAACTCTGAAAATCAAGTTTTAGAGAGTTGCTGAATTAGTACCATTGCATGATGGCACCAAATGGTAGCTTGATCTGATGATCTGTTTGCAGTATCTTACCTGCATTTACTGACTGCTTCCAGCTCTGATGAACATACGTTCTTCTAGCAGGGGAAGATAATAAAAAGCAACTTCGGCGAAAACTCTATTACTTCAGTTAATTGGTTCAAGAGACAGAAATGAAGCAGTCAGCTGCTTTACATTTTCTCAGAGCCTTTTGGAAAGCTTTCAGGTTAACGATTAGGACCTGCAATGAAGAGCCATTGTCTAATAGGGCTTTTAAAATCGGAAAAAAAGTACTAAAGCAACAATTCCAGGATGAATTAGCAAATTTGGAAATGTAAAAACTGAATTCACACTGTAATACTTCCAAATAAAAGGAGGTGGCATGGATTCACCCTGCTGCTCTCAGACGACTGCAGAAGCTCCACCACCAACTCAACACAAATTAAAAACGACCAGGGAATGTCTCTTCCAGCATTTCAGCTATGTTCACTTCCTCAGCAGAACAGCAAGGGCTTGACGACAGAACACAGAGATATTAACCCTCATTTTACACACTTAATCTGAAGAACACTTTGCTTTCTACTTCATCTTGCTGTAATTCTGGAGAATCAAGTCCATCCTTTAAAGAGGAAGGACTCACAGGTCCTGCGCTGATGTTTTACTGCCCACAACTGCAGCATCACCCAAAGGATTTCTCTCTTCCTGCTGTCTCCCAGCACAAGAAATCCCAACACATGAACAAAATCTCAGCAAAGCTGGGTAGACAACACGAGCCCCAGCTCTGGTTCCTGGAGTCTCTGCTGAGCAGCTGCCGTGCTGAGCACCGGGATGGGAGCACATGGGTGCCAGAGTACGCTGCACGACGGCTTTATTCAATCCTGTGCCTCCCACTCAAGGATTTGCAAAGACTTGCCTTAAAAGAGTAGGAGAAGGTGATGGCATCATTTCCATATAATTCTTCTAGTTTACTATTTCAGCAGCTCCGTAATATCTCCCCATGCACTGCGGAGGAAGCAAACAGCCCCCAGCGCTGCAGCCAGGCTGGGCAGAAGGTGAGAGCAAAAACCCCACAAGTTTTGGCTACCGTGGATGCGAAGGGCCTGTGTGTTCATCCAGGTAAACCCCAAGTCCCTGGTAACCACCAATTTCCCCCTCAAGTCAAACCTTCAGTCAACATCCAGTGCCACAGAGTTGCTCCGAGAGGATGAGAGTGCATGAAATAGAAATGGATATTTAGGAAATCAATAAGGGAGCTCTGTGTCCCCATCACAAATGACACACGGTCACCTTCCCTGCTTGTCAATAGAGCACCACTCCCACAACCAGTGTGCACAAAGCACATCTGCTCTTCCAGACCTCCAGGTTCCATTTTTCCTCTTCTATACAACATAACCCCCATCCTATTGAAATTCTCACCCCACCACACTTCATTTGGACCCACCACATAGTTACTGCACTGATCTTATATATGGATCACAAATGTGTCCAGCACTAACGACAGAAAATCTTGCATTTTCTCCAGATCATCCCTAAGGCAGAAAGAACATCATTAGATACTTTCAGTTCTACACAGTCTCTAGAAGACTACGTAGAGGGACAGTTTCAATTTTTCTCTCAGACCAATACAACTCACTAATGCCTGGCTTGAATAAAATACACCGCGTTGCTTCAAGAGGAAAGCAAAAGCACATTCTGCCACAGAAAGAAACGATACTGAATGAAGGCAGTGACTGATGATAAGTACCAAAACACCATGGCTTGGCCCAAGAGCACAGGGCAGAAATCTCTCCCCCTGCACAAGATTCCAGAGAGGCCGAGAAGACTCCAGACACCCAGAACAGCTTAGCTGTGCACCAGCTCTATTTTTGCCTATGAGATGAAGCGACAGCAATTTGGATTATGATTTTAATCTGAAATAGGGCAGTAACTGGGCAAGACCAGACCAGCTCAGGAAATATTTATTCAGCAGCAACACAAGCTCACACAAGCTGACTTGCCACCAGAGTCAGTGATGGGAGCACGAGTGACCAGACACAGGAACTGACTGGGTAAAAGGGGGCGCTGGTTTATTTTAACACAGATGGGATCACCATGTCACCAGACAGCTGAGCTGGCACAACCTGGACAACAGGGACTTGCTTCCAAGAAATCTGTTTGTCTCAGTCTGCCCAGAGCCATGTGTCAGGCACGTTAAAGCTGGGTCTTCCTTATCAAGAGACCCCCAAATCATCTTGTCCCAAAGACACTAAAGCATATTGGGGTATACTCTGATGCCAGGTACAGCCAAAAGTCCCACTTTTTTTTCTCCATTATCCCATCAGCTATGAAGAGCAGGTCCTCTTCACCCCAGTGTCTGGGAGCTGTATTCACCTGGCCTACCAGACAGGAGATTGTGATACCAAACTGTGGCAGTACTGCCAGCATCTACCAAGTATCCTCAATGTGACCATGTGAGCCTGACAGAAATACACTTTTTTTTCAAGTCTTTTATTAGTCACTATTGGAAAGACTGGAAATGGCATATGTCAGGCCAGCTACCCATCAAGCTGATAAAAGGAAACAACCCAAAGCACATTTTTCATGTGCTGTCTTCAGTGACTCCACTCCTGAATGAACTGTGCATTTCTGGGAAAGTACAGGGCTACTGATGTGAGCCCCAGAAACTGTCCTGTTTGCAGGCAGAAATGGATGTTAAAGGAATGAAGCTGGAAGATGAACATCTGCTTTCTTCCTTTAAATCATTTTGTACATGACTTCTAGAGTTTCAAAAAAGCTTTCCCTCTTTTCCCTCACAGTATTGGTACACTGCCTTGGCTGTTTCACCACAATGTGCACTGCCAGGGCCTGGCCCAGAGGCACCCAAAGGGCAGTACCCACATCCTGGGATTTATAAATCTGCACTGTTCCTCCACAGCAGGAGGAGAACTGCTGGCCCTGCTGCCTCCTGCTTCCAGCAGCTCACACAGCATAAGGAACAGGCACCTCAGCTCTGGCCAGCGAATGATTTCCCAGTTGATAGTATCCAGCACTCCATGGATTTTGCACACCTTTAGGACACCAGAGCTTTGCTTTTGCTGCTTTAAGCACAGTCAGAGGCACCACCGAGTCCAGGGCAGTGTTAGGAGGCTGCTATGAGCACATCAGGAGGAAGTATCAGAAGCATCTTGAAGAATCAATGATGCCAGGGCATACTTGAAATGTTTAGAAGAAATCAGATAAACTCTAGGAGGATGAAGGTGTTTTTCTAATACTCAGCATCACAGTTATACTGGGAAGGGTAAATTCCCAAAAACTTGTGGATTTCTCCCACAGCAAGTCTGTTTGCAGGCTCAAATATGTGCCTAGGAAAACTAATTGATTTTCTTGGTTAACTTTTCTAAGTTCCCAGCAAAGGGCTCTCAGATTGTCCTTCCAGAAGATGATTTAAGGGTGTCCCCTCTTTAGACAATGTGCAAGCAGACGATCAGCCTCCAAGGATGTTCAGCATGAATGTGTCTCAGGTTTTGGGTGATCTGCCTCCCACCTGCTTTTCTTACTGGGCACTGCTGGAGAACACCTATCACAGGCACAAAGACACATGAGTTCTTTAATCCAGAACATATAATCCAGCCAAGCTCTGTATCACCTCAAGACAACCACTGTTGATTCCTAAAAATAAGCTGACTGTGAACAGAGCTTTATACCCAGAAATTAGCCCTCAGACTCACAGGTATTTGGGGGAAATAACTCACTATACAAAAATCTCACAGTAACATGCCTGTGCAGCTTGTCCTGAATCCTGACTTCCAGTTCAGAACATTATAATTAACATTTTCCAACAAATATCCAGACAGGAAAAAGAAAATGGTACAGGATGATAACTTCTTCAGTGAGCACAATGAGGTGGCACCCACAAACCTCTTCAAGTTAAAGATCTACCATGGTAAGTAAACAAAAGCCATCTCAATGAATAACTTCTCTCTTGGCAATGGCCAGGTTACTTCAAAAATATTTGGATACGTAGTCACCGGTGGCATGCAAGTGTTAACCCCTTCAGCAACTGCCTGACTGACGAGAAAAATGGGCTTAGCACAAGCATTTTTAGCCAGGGGTGATTTACATGAGTGTTTTTGGAGAACAAAAACTTAACATTCTTCTCTTTCTCCTGCAGGCCCTAGTGAGGTGAGCACTTGGTACTTTTCTGCAGTTCTCTGTCCCTCACTGCTTCTGATTTTGTCCCTTCTTCAAAGGAACAGCCATTTTATGATCCATTCCTTCTTCACTGGGGGAAAGAAGCAGTGAAGCATCACCACCACACTCCACAGTATTTTAGGAAAGAAAAAAAAACATATTCCTTAGGGTGATTCCATCTCCCCATCACAGGCAAAATACGTTTTAAACACCCAATGTCACCCTGACAAACAGGCAGGAAATCCATTCTGGTGATGCCTATGCCTTAATCCACAGCTCTCCATCAAGAAAAAAAATCATTTAGCCATCTTAAGAAACTCTTTAGGCCCAGGAAACCACTGCCAATGCAGCAGTGGCTTGGGGATGTAATCTTTGGCAGCATCTTGACGCTGGCAGCAGCCCCAGCGCAGATGTGGTTGTGGCTTGTACCACTTCCCTGCAAAAAGCAGCTTTACCTGCAAAAGCACTTTGTTCTGCTAGCATAACCTGCATCTGCACTTGGAAAACCTGCCAGCATCCTTTTCTCAACAAGCCTCTTCTAGCTCAGATCATTTTTTAATGATGACTTCGCAGTTTATTTACCACACTCTGCTCACTTATTCTTACTTAGTTTTACAGCCAACAAAACACAGCCCTGGCAACACGTTATTTTATAAGCCGGGATTTCTGCTACAAGAAGTAATTTTGCCTGTTTACACCCCAAAACGTTTTCCTCTGAGGGCTCTGCAGAAGCCAACTTTGAAGAAAGGATATTCTGGAGGCATGAGGAGTTTAGCAATCACTTGTTCGCTCTTGTTCCAACAAGATATACCTCAAAGTCTAACTGCAGTCTCTAATTGCTGCAGGTATTTTTAACCAGCTACCTGAGCTCCCTCGAGTTAAGAGAAAATAGTCTGGTGGGATCTGATACAGAAATAGCAGAACACAAGTTTTACAGCAGTGGGGGAGAATAGGAAACCTCCAGTGTTTTCGCCATTTTCTTGTTTAAGGGCTTTGAAGACTTGCCTCTACACAGACTTGCACTCATTTAATCAGAAGTGTTTCTACAGCTGCTGAATAAAACCAGCAAGCAGGTGCAGATTCTCTATCTCTATTCCCTTTTGGTAGGGAATGGGAAACAAACCTGGACGTGCAATTTTGTATTTGATGGACTGTGCCCTAGCTGGCAAGGCTATCCCTTGTTCCTCTCCCATTAAAATATTACTGTCATCAAGACACTGGGCTTCTGCAAGAGGAAAAACCCACCTAATCAGCCCTGCCTTGTAACTGCTGTGCAGGGCAGCAAAAGGAATAATTACACTAATGACTGGTGAATAATTGAGTGCACTGAACAGGCTGGCACCCAGCCTCCTCCAAATCCCAGTGCTGCCTGCAGAAACACCCTGGCAAAGCACAGCAGGGAATTACAGCACGGCACACGAGAGTGATACAGATCCCAAACACCCTCCCTCCAGAGTTTCAGTTCCATCATCCCAAAAGAGAACTCCGAGTCCTAGCACTGTTCCCCTCCTAGAAGTTATCATCCCAGCCAGAAATGGTCTTGTGCACATTTTCAAGTGTCAATTTCAGCTCTATTAACAATACAAATAAAGACATTTCAAGCATGTCATACTACCAAATAAAATAAAGAGACTGGTTATTACAGAACAACTTAATGCACACCTAAAATGTCTATAAATCAAAGAATATCACCTCAATTTGCTCAGATGGCCTTTCAGTCATTGCAGAAATAATACAAACTGCCAAAACAAAGACGTCTGACACATTATTTCATCAGATCTTCAGAGTGTACAAAACTGTTAATTTTTTTATTGAATTGTTATTTTATATTATAGTTATTTTCCTCTATTCTCACTAGGTGAGATTTTACTCCAAGGACCTTTCACTTTATACTGTTGCTCCCAGAAGAAAAATTACACTGCTAACTAAGAGCTGGAATTTTGTTTTCCCTCCCTTTTTATTAAAAAGCTGCTGTTCAGCCTAGTTTTAACACACATTGCTTAATAAAGCTCTGCCACTTCCAAGCTCCTGCTCTGGATCCAACCTCAAGACACGGCTCTCCCACACTCTTCTTTCCACACCATTCCTTTCACTCCCTGTTTCTCAGATCCTAGATGACTAGGATAAAGATAACTAGGAGCTCACTTAGTCTTGAGTTTTTCTTCCCACACAGGAAAGCTCCTTGCAAGGGACACTGTTTATTCCTGCGAGTCCTCCTGGTTTCCTCTAATCCCTCTCCACATTTCTATCTGCCAGGCAAAGAAATGCTGATTGCATTTGTGTTTTGTCGCACAAGAACACACCAAGCCCACAGTTACCAGCTGCAGAGAGCATCAAAATTTTGAAAATAACTCCAGAACTCTTTCCAGAGTTATACATGCACTTCTAACTAGATGTGCACACAAAACAGGCCACAGAAACGTTGAGGTGTGGATGCACATCCATTTGTTTTGCTGACAGAGTTGAACAATTCAAACACCATCACTTCTGGAACCTGGAACAAAGCAGCTGCTCATGGGTTGAGCAAGGGCTGAGCAAGAAGAGCAGAGAGGAGACACTTATAACTGGAGAGCTCCCTGATCCCCTGCACACAGCTGCATCCAGGGAATGGGAACTGTCCAAGACCAACAGCCCTGTAACCACAGCTCTGCTCTGGGTGCATGTGCGAGTGCATCCCATAAAGCACCACTGGGGATGAGTGTCAGACATTCAAACACCAGAATGCTTCAAGTGCACTGGTGTTTGAAGCCAACCAAGCCCATCCCAAGAGCCCCAACTCAGAAAACCAAAGGCAAACCCCAAAGAAGCGACCCAGAGCAAAGCACTGCGCTGTCACTGCCACACCAGGTCCACACACACATCAAAGCAAGCACAGGACTGTAAAAACAGCCACGTCCTGCTGTGATTTTTACACAAGGGTGTTTTCAAATACCACCTCCTTCCTTTGTGGCTCTAGAAGTGTTTTGCTGAAGAAAACAGCAAAAAAAACACCCTTTGCAGGGCAGCACTCAACATGCTCCTTCAGAGGTTGATCCAGTCACGAACAGCAGGCAGGAAGTGGGAACCTTCAGAACCACTTCAAATTTTCATTTCTTTACCTTGGAAGAAAGTCTCTTCAGGCTGTCTCCATAATAAGAATTGCAAATATTAGTTTAAAAAGAAAATCTTTGAACTACCACTCAAAGAAGTCAGTTATTTTGGCATTTGACTGCTTTCAGGTACAATTATACAGATTCTTCCAGTTCCACTAAGTTTTTACTGTGTGTTCTTCACTTTGAGAGGACTTTAATTGTGCCAAAGTAGAACCCTTTTGAGCAGGAACTCCTACTCTATCCTGATTATCTGCTGGGAAATAAAGTTTAGAGTCTGCATCCCTCATCTGGTGAAATTACTGCAACAATCACAGACAATTTTTCTGAAGGGCTGCAAAGGCAATAAGCAAATATCCAAGCTTTTAATTTCAAACACTGGGATTATCTCCCTCCAGCTCCCAAATTCCTCCAATCATAAAGCAATGAAAGCTTCATCTGTTGTGAATTAAAATGCACATGAAAAGGCTATTTGTGGTGTCACAGCACATGGAGAGTTCCTCCCCTCAGAGCAGGAAGCCTTTCACACCTCCACACACAAGTACTGTCCCACAAGACCCAATTCTGAAGCAGATGGCCAAGACATGATCCTTGCACTGCTCGTCCCTGGAAACAAGAAGTGCCACACAGTGCTCTAACACATAAGTTTTTAATCAAGGAAGATCCAAAACCAGGAATGTTTTAGAAAGACTGGGAAGAAGGACCTCAATGCGCCAGCATCAGTAAGCGGGCACCAGTGGAAACCACCAGAAGACCAAGAAGCCCAGTTTTAGGTAGGTTGTAGGCTCAATCACTACCAGATTACAGCATGAGCCACCTGCTCACAGGGCTCTCAGCTACTGCCCTGTCCCCAGCAGCTGTGTTTGGCTCCTCTCCCAAACACATCCGCAGAGGACCACAACCTTTTGCCGTGGCACAGACGTGCTGCAGCCTGGCAACAAGGACAGCACTGTAACATGGCCATGGAGGAGCTGTGCTCTCCTCTCCAGCTGTCTGGGCTCCATGCTTCTCCAGAAGGAGGACATTTCTCTCTGTTTATTAGGCAGTGGTAATGCTGACCAACTTTGTGCTCCACCAGCTCCCAAAACTCAAGACAAGACTGCTGGCAATGCCAAAATGCACCACCACCACCCAAGACACTTTCACAAGGCTTACTCACTTCTTCCAAGTGACTTTGAAGTTATCTACGTCAGGTTTTGGATTCCCAAGACCTGAAAAAAGTTCTCAGTCTAAAAACAAGGAAAAGACTCAATACCAACGGTTCTGTTTGAGTGTTGTGTGAGTGGTTCAAAGCCTCACCACAGTGAGCTGCTCTGAGTACCAGAGATAATGACCTGGCATTGCTGCACCATCTAAACAAGGGATCGCTGCTCAAAGAGCCTCTGCACTTCCATGGGCATTCCAAATTCAGCAAAGGAACACGCTTGGGAGGTGTAAACGCAGTTACACCTGAAAAGACTGCTGAGGGAAGCCTTGGATGGCAGTTTTCAAAGCATTTCTTTAAACAGTGTTTCCATCACAGCTCAAGATCAAAAGCTCAGAGAGAGGCAAGGAATTCTATACAGGCCAAGCTCAGGGTTTCCAACACTCCCAACACCAAACACCTGGAATAAATATTATCAGCCTTTCCATTATCAAATTCTAATGATTTTTCCCCAGCTGACTGCCTCGTCCCCTCAGAGCCTCCTGCACCAACATCCCACACAAAGCCAGGAGCCCTCTCCCCAACCTCAGGCCTCTGTGTTCCAGGCTGTGCTCAAATGCACCATTTGGCATTACTGAGCAGCTACAAATCCTCCCAAGGTGTTTGACAATAAACAAGGCTGCAATTTCCTTGCAGTTGCTGCAGCTACTAAATGACTTGATGAAATTCAGCAGCAACATGCACTTGCATGCACCCAACAGCCTCCAAACATCATTTGTGGCTGTCAGGGATCCAGCACAGCCAGCCATGAAGACAAAACATCACTTAAAACACTCAGATCCTGATAATTCTGGTAAGAAGTACCAGAAATCTGGAGGACCCTGAAGAGGTGAGTTCAGGACTGAGCTATGTGGAGAGGACTTCCAGCCTCCACAGTTACTGACAAATTCCACATTCTTTTCCCAGTTAACCAGCTTTCCTAAGCAGAGGAATGAGTTGCTACCTTCTCAAAATGGCTCCTACAAAGAAATTCTGGATGAAAACGTTGACTCGCTGTTAAAACAAGCACAATGAGGAGATGAACCAGCACTTTCTTCAACTCTCACACCTGACACCAACAGCAGAACCACATTCTTGTTTGTCTCATTAATGGAGTAAAGGGAAAGAGAAATTAGTTTAGAAACAGAAAACTGGAAACCATTCAACAGGTGCTAAAGACACAGGACTGCCCTACATTTCCAAAGGGCATTGGAGCTTTGTTGTTTATTTGCTATTGGGAAGTTGAACTCGTGCAAGGTTAAACTGAGGCGTCAGAGCTTGGGACACATGTAAAAGGGGAACCCATGTTTTTTGTTTTTAACGATGCTTTAACACCCAGAAATCACTCTTGTTTTCCATCAGCTGCAGTCTTAACCCTGACTTCATGGCACAGCTTCCAATTTATAGCAAAAACAACCCTTCTGCTTTGCACAGCAGGAATGGTCCTGCTCACTGAGATTAAACCCACAGGGAATAGCTGCAACTGTATTTACTATTTAATTTTAAATTTCCGGAAACAAACACTTAGAAGTAGCTAAAAAACAATGAGTATTTTCAGTTTCACTTTGAAACATCCCCAAACACGCTGGTCCCCACCTGCACCCCAAGACCCCTGAGAAAAAGGCTGCCTTGCTGTGATTTAGGGAAAACCACTCTGAGACAAAAGCAACCAGCATCAAATGTTTTCACACGTGGCCAGCCATGAGATTTGCATTTGCTCTAACAGAAACACAGCAAATGGGTCATATTTAAGTACAAAGCTGAAATTCCTCTAGAGATTTAATAAGACTTCTACCTGGTAATGCCGAAAATTAAAGTAATTTTTTAAAAATTCTGTTATACTCAGAATTGCATGTCTTGGCAGTCAGGAACAGACACCATGTCATTTCCAAAACCTCTGGAGTGATTGCTTATACAAGATTCCAGGAATGCTTTGTCACAATCAAGTTTATTCCATTCCTTGGAAATATTAAATGCATTCCTACTATAATGAAACACCTTATAAACACCACGTGACAGAAACAGGGGCTTCAACAAAGCATTTCCTTCCAGCATCATAACATTTAGGCCCCTGACACAAATTTTATTATCAAATAAGTAACCACACGAGGAGGTTTGCTAATGCACCTCACACTGTGAGAGGACCTGGATGGGAAGCAGCACCAGCCTCGAGTGCTTCCACCCACAGACACCCACCTAATGCTTGTCAGGCAGCTCCAAGCATTTCAAATTTCCAAGATGTCATCTCTAGCATTAAATACAATTTTTAAGCACTACCCTGTGCAACAAGCAGCAATTCCTGTTGCTCACTGGCAAGTCATCCCTGCTCTGGACAATACCTTTGGAATGTACTGCCCACAGTATGCTGAGTTACACCAGCATTGGGAAGATTTCCTAAGTTCTGCCTAGAAATCAGGATGTTTTGTTAAAGCAAGCGAAGACACTGTTTAACAACACCCCTCCTGTAACAATGGGTTTGCACTTGTCGTGACCAAGTTCTATTTAACCAGGGCTGAGGAACTTCAGCGGCCTCTTGGAAAAGCCATTCCTCAACAAAAAACTGGGTTTTAACTTCAGAGTGGTCTGGGGTCTGGGCTTATTTTAATGGCAAAGCTTCCAGCAGCAAGGACCCAACCTTGCTTCCAAAGAAATCATCCAGCTCCATCATGTACATGAGAAACCTGTACTTGCTCTGATGCTGCACCTGACCTGATCTGCTCTAAAAAAAAATAAATTTAATTTAAAGCCTTTAATCAAAAGGAATGGTATTTTTGAGCTAGACTAAGTTTTGTTGGATCCAAGAATGCCACGCCCTTCCAGAGAAAGCTCAGGTTTGAAGTTCAACAGGCTCACAATCACACAGCAGGCCAGGCACAACACCCAGACACATCCAGGATCCTGATCCCTGCTGTGGGGTGGGGAAAGAAAACAAGAAGTTCCACTCCTTTTTCTGCCACCTCAGAGCTTCATCCCAGTATTTTCAATACCTCACCATTACAAAGTCCAGGAAGAATGAATATGGTCAGTGACATCACAACAATGTCATTGGAATGCTCCAGAAAAAGGCAGGCAAAAAGGGGAAATTAATCCCACCTGGAAATACTGGAATTGCACAAGTTTGCAACAAAGCAAGGAGAACACTGGGCCAAGCCAGGCTACAGAGACACATCATGTGCTCTACTCAGAGCAGAAATAAATATGCCATTCTAAACACTTTTCAAGTTTATTTTCAGAAAAAATCTAGAGCAAAAATGGAAATAGCACTCTGATATAAAAAAAATTAAAAAAAGAAGTGGCAGTGGATTATCTGGACAAAAGTTCAGAGAGGAAGAATATGGGGAAGACATTCAACTGTGGGAAAATGCCTTTGGGAGGAGGAAGCCTTTTGTTCCACAGCACCTCTGAGTCTAGGTTTTTACAATCCCTTGCTAACTTATTTTGCCAGCAGCTGGAAAACCACCAGAAATTTGCTTGTTTACTTAGACAACTAAAATTCCAAATGCCATGGCAAATGGCTCTCTGCTCCATCTAATCACAGGGAGAGGATATGAGGAATACTCTGAGGTTTCCAAGTCTCAGCCAACCAAGAGCACAAAGTTAAGGGGTTATTCATACCCCTATTTTTGCATTTGGAGAGCAAGGGGAATTCTTGTCATGCGACACACGGAGACAAATCAGATTATGAGCATAAGCACCAACTACTGAACAAAAAACACCATCAAACACCTGAAATTCTGATTATGCTCAGACAAGAAGGAGCAAGTGTAAAATATTCTGAATAACTGAGACATTCTGAAAGCTGCCTGGGTCACAGCAGGTTCAGTGGTCTTTGGGAGGCCAAGTGGTAGCAGAGTTTGGCACTGAGCAGATGTCTCCAAAAGCCCATTCCATGCTACAGGGTAATTCACAGGCTCTGTGAGCAGAAACTCAGCCACAAGTTAACTCCCATTTCTGCAAAGTCTCCATCAGATCAAATCCCTGCCCTGAAAAGTACATGTTTTTTCTCATACAGTTTGTATTTGGAAATGACCAAATGGATGAGAGAAAAAAATTTAATTTAGTCCCTTCAACTATAGCCCTGTCACCTAATAACTGCTGAAATTGAGTGTTTTAATATAAAGTTACACCTGCCGTGGCTCAGATACCTCCTTGCAAACACTCTGCGGCTCCCTGTTCCATTTTCCTTTTGCTGCAGCTGCAAAACAAAACCCCATTTATACCTTACACTTGGATCATCAAAAAAAAAAATATCACTCTTTAGAGAGCACAGACCTACAGCTGAAGTTTTCAAGCTGTACATTACATCTCCTTTGAACAAGTAAGTTCAAAGCTCTCAAAAATGTAACCACGACCATCAGTGTTTGCTACCAAGAACCCAGGGCAGACACACAGGGACCAAAGCCATCCAGTACTTGACTGGAACAAGTGAATCACAGCTCAGCAACCGAGGATCCGCAGCAGGATCCCGAGCCAATGTGACTCCAGAAAAGGTTTACTGAACCAGAAAAGCAGCAGCAGCAATCCTGGTTGGGTGCCAAACACAAGGAAATAAACAGAACAGAGCCCTGGAAGATTTCACCAGCAGCCACAGGAGTGAGGATGAGCAAATCCTGAAGCCACTTACCTCAGAACAGCCCAGAAATCTGATGGCAGGGAGCTGGCATTTAACAATCATCCAGGGCAACTGAGTGTTTTCCTACCCTCTTCTGCTGCATTCCAGGGCCTAAGTTCATTTTGGGTGCCGAGTTTATCCACGGCATTCTGAACAGACAAACTTACTGCACCCTGCTCTGCTAAAGCAGGAGGAACTACTGCAAACCCCAGGCAGCAACTGGAGCAGGAGAGCAGGCACGGGAAGGTCCAGGGGGGAGGTTCTGCAGAGCCCTGCACGGGGTCAGATCATTCAGTGCCACCCCGGGCACAGGGCAGAGCAAGGGGCTCACTCCACCCATTTCTCTCCACTAGTTCTGCAACTCACACAAACGGCTTCAGGGCACCATCAGAGGGGGGGCAAATCCCCTCAGATCAGCGATCAGGACCTTCTCTAACAAATTAATTCACAAAGAACGTGCAGGTGAATCCACCAGCCGGCTCTGGAAAATGCAGGAGCAGGAACACTCAACTCCTCACTGGCAGCAACTTTTCCACCACTTGTCTTATGCAAAGATAGGGAATATGTCAGAATCTGTTCAATACAAACGGAATGGGCCATGGCTTTTGCAACCTTAACCATTAAACAAGAGACTCACTATTTTAATGGCTATTTGAAAGAGTAAGCTGAAGTTCCCAACTGTTTGCATGTCTGCCTGCCAATTGTTTCCCTCCCTACATCAGGATCAATAACTGAGAGCAAAGAAACATCCCTGTTTAACCAAGAGATCTTCTTTAACTGCAGGGTAATCAGCTAATCCGGGCAGACTCCTTTATTCAGCTTTACATGGGCAATGCTATCATTAAAGTTGTAAACTTTAATTTGATTCAAAGAATGCCATTTACTAATTTAGCACGCAAATATTTTTTTTACAGCTGTTTGCATCAAGCTCCATATAAACTACAGGGGATTTACAGCACATAAAGCAACATTTTAAAGCTGCTGTTACAGCCTCTGCAGAGCACAGGACAGCTGGAGAAAAAACATTCACTGAGGCATATCGTGTTTAAAGAGATTTACCAACACACACAACCAGTGAAACAACTGCTTTCTGGGCACTGGATCCCTCGGTATTTAATATGCACAGATTTCTCACGCTATTCCCGTTGGCATACTGGAAAAGGGTAGCACTTCCTAATGCTCTGAATAATGGTAAGCAAACGGGAACTAAAGAAAACCCACCACCTGAAGAAAAGTGAACTGCATCAGAAACTTGATGGTGACTAGGAGCCAAACCGTGCCACGAACATATAGAAAGGGATGCTAAATCTGTTCAGAGGCTTGATTTTTTTTCCCAAAAAAAACTTGGGAGCCAAGAGATAAGACTTGGATACTTTGGTCTAAAGAAGGTAAATGCTATTTCAAACTCTGTTTTCAGTTTTAAAGAGACACGCTTAAAAACTGAGGGTAAAAAAAGTTACGGTTGTGAAGGGATTGCTCGTATCCCTCCTGGTCTGTACTGGAAATAAACACAAGGTTCAACCTCTGTGTGTGGCGGGGGGGAAGGGAAGGGAGACGGCAACAAAACCAGAGCGGTGCCTCTCCTGGAATTCCAGGGCTTGCCATGGACTCCGCGGGTTACCGAAGGAGCTGCAGGAGCTACACCCCGCCAAACACCATGAGGACAGAGGAGAATAAAGAAAAAAACATAGATTCCAGCCCCCAGCTCACAACCACACAAAGAAAGAGGAGCCCTTTCAGTGCCAAAGGCCTCGTTCCCGACGCTTCCACAGCAGGAAGCGAGCTCCTGGCCGGGCCCGAGGGGCCTCCCGGGAGAACGGGGTGACGAGGAGCCCCCTCCACCCCCAGGGTGCACCGAGAGAAGTCGTTCCCCCCTCCCCTCCAGCGCGGGGGATACCGAGCTGAGTCCCCTCCAGCCCCTGGAGCACCGACAAGTGTGTGTGCGAGGCCCTGGCCCGCGGACGGGCCGGGTCCGGTGCTCCTCAGGAGGCCGCGGGCCCGTTCCGCCACCCCCCACGCCC
>VXBU01013555.1:32411-43616 GCA_013400315.1 Bombycilla garrulus | reverse complement strand
GCCGTGGGGCCGGGCTGCGCCGTGCTGGACGCCGCCTTCCAGCGGTACTGGCCGCTGCTCTTCGGCCGTCCCACCGGTGAGGGCCGCGGCGGGCGCTGACCCTTCTCTCCGTGGCTTTGGGCTTAACAGCCCCCCGCACCCTCCCTGATTTTGGGGTCAAAGCAATGGGCTTGGTGGCCGTCTGCCTCCCCTCAGTTCTGCGGCGGCAGGTGGGATGGGAGTTATGGCTTGGATGGAGTCTGGTGGCAAGGGCGGCGATGGGTTGGGATTAGGAGGGCAGTGCCTGTGGCACGTGTAGAAAAAATCTAATCCAGTTTGGCACAGCACTAGTTGTCTTCCGGCTAGGATTTAAGCTCTTGCTGTCAAGGGTTTTCTCCATCTCATTTTTTACTTCCTCCGGATAGTGTTACTGCTCCCCATTGCTTCATTTCGCTTCCTTCTCTTGTGGCTGCAGGGAGAGCTGCTCCCTGTCTTGCAACGTTCCTGCTTCAGGGTTACTGCTAAGTCTTAGCTGTTCCCATTCCTAGCAGCTCTAGGTGTCTTGTGTGAGGTCTCACCTTGAGGAAAGACTTGCTGCTTTGTGTGTGTTCTTCCAAGTACGTACTTGTGCCATGGGGCAGCTCTGCCAAAGTGGAGCTGCTGAAAGTCCCGAGGCAGCACGGCATTTCTGCCAGGAAGGGATTAGCTCCTGGATTCATCCTGAAATTGTAGGGTAAGATGAGGAAAGGCAAAAGCTTTCAGAGTCTGGATTTGCTTTGGGACAGGCTCTGAAGGTTTCTTGAACCCCGACTTTTTCATGATAGCACCCATTGCTTATCTGGGATGGGCTGCAGGCAATCTCTTGGCTGCGGAGCCGACGCACAGGGATGCTCAGTAGCTGCGTGGGTCTGCTGCAGCGTGAAGTGCTATATCCAGGGAATATGAAGCACTTCATTCATCAAAAAGAGCTAGTAACTCTGTTCCCAAGTGTTTTAAATGTCAGTGTGAACTCTGTTGCTGCTGATCAAAGTGGAGAAGGATGGCGGTGTTGGAAGCCACTTGGCATTGTCTTGAGTACATCATACTTTGAAAAAAGCAGGTTTGAAACAGAGTGCCCTTTGGCTTATTTTATTTCTTCAACTCTTGTGAGTAGCAGTAGAAATAAATTTTGATTTGAGAGCCAAAAAGACTCCTCTTGGTTCTCTTTTGCTGCTAGGAACTAAAAACGGCTGATCTAATTATTCACGCTCTCCTGTTCCACTCAGAGGGGAAATGTGACCATCAAATCACTTGGAGCAACGTTGTGATCACAAGATCCAGCTCACACTCATCACTTTCCATATGCCCTGCTTTGTGATGCTCAAACTACACAAATTATTTTAAGGTCTTTTTTCCCCTCTTTGCCTTCATTTTGTTTTGGTCTTTTTTTTCCGCATGGGTGGTTAGCCAGGACAGGCAGTGGGAACCCTGGACGAAAGGAAATAATTTGTATTAAAAGAGGAAATAAATGGCAGAAACCATTTTCTGGCTACACTGCCTTGCAGGTGTGGTGGTGGTGGTGGTGCCTGTCTGCACCTTGGCCTAGGAGGCTGTGTTTGGGTTGGGAAGCACCTCACCGGGCAGGTTCAAACACGGTGTGTGGTGGTGGGACCAATTCTGTCGAGGCTCCTCAGCAGGATGAGCGTTCCCAGACCTGAGAGCAGCTGTTCTCCGTGAACTGCCGCCTTCCTGAGCGGAGGGAGCAGGTCTTGCTGTGCTGCTTGCACATCTGTGAGGTTGCCTTGGCTACCAGCTTGTCTGCAACCGAGAGGAAAGCTCAAAACAGGGCTGGCTTCAAGCTGTTTTCCTTCTCTCCGCAGAGGTTTCGTCATCCCTTCATGGAGAAGGCAGGGGATTTCTGTGAGCTCCTGTGAGCTGTGGAGCAGGGGCTCTCTGCGTTTCTCTGAAATGCTGGCAATGCCACAGTCTCTCTGGAAATTCCTTGGTGCTCTTGGCTCATTCAAAGCCAAGCTTTTTATTTTCAGTGACCAAATGGAGCATTGGCTGTTCCTGGGAAAGCTGTGGGGGTGTAAACATGGACCTTGGCTGGGATGAGCAGCATCCCACCCTGCTACCCCCAGCTCCTCGAGCTGTAAGTCAGTTGCATCCCAGCAAAGGTTGAATATCCCTTTGGAATGGGGGAGTGACTCAAGTGGGATTCAGGCTTGTGCACCTTTGGAAATGCTCTTCTGCTAGGGAGGTGTGTCCAGAGCTCCTGCTTGAGGTCTAGATGTGACTGGGTTAATTTCTCTGGCTGCTACACCTGGGACCTGCTTTGCAGAAGCAGATTCATTCAAGCCCAGTTTAGCAGATTCATTCTCCATCCTTTTTTAAAGGTTTTCTTTGCCCTTTTCCAAGAAGTTTGGGTAGGGCAGAGCTCTTGGGTTTGTACTTTTTTCTCCAGTGCTGTGAGAGCCTGGAAACAAGAAGCTCTTCACCCTCATGGAGAAGCTTTGACTAGTTATGGCTGTAGCTTAAGAGCCAGGGCTGGTGTCCAGGAAGCCTCGGGGGCTGCTGCTAGTCCATATCCTGATGTTTCTCATCTCTTGTGTGTTCCTTTAAGCTTCCCTGTGGGCTTCCTCACGGTTTGGGGTCAGCTCAAGTTCTCCTGGTTGGCTGTGTTGACCTCTGTGGTGTATGTTTTGGGGTGCAGGAAGGGGGACCTGTTTCTGCCTGCATCCCTAGCTGGGCTGGGAGGATGGTGGTGGGCTTGGAAGCAGGGAAAAGAGCTGGGGTGGGGTTGATGTGCTTGGTCTGTGTCCTTTGCAGAGAATGAGCCGTCCTGGGAAAATCCCTGCGCCGAGCTTCTCGTCCATGTTTCCACTCCAGGCTGCAATGGGTTTCCCACCCTGGACTCCAAGGAGAGCTGTGAGTGCTGGGGTTGGGAGTGGGAGGGAATGTGGCTGTTTCTGTGCCTGTCTCTGGGAAGCAGCACTGTTACCGTTGGATTTGGGAAGGGCACCAACTCCCTGCTCTGGAGACACCGGGGCAGGGCACGAGGGATGTGCCTGAGGGTGCTGTTAAAGCAGTGGGGAGAGGATCAAAACAGCAAGACAGGGCCAAAATTCAGTTCTCTGGGGTTCTGGGGTGTAGTTCTGTACCTGAGCCTTGCTCAGTGCTGCCGGGCCATGTGGGACAGCCCCCTGATGCTGTGTTTCAGATAAGCTGTCTGTCTCCAAAGGCTCCATGCTGCTCTGGGCAGAGACCATCTGGGGAGCTCTCCGAGGTGAGCTGTGCCTCCTGCAGGGCGTTCCCTTCTCCCTGCCTCGGCCCGGGGGGGATGTCTCGCCGTGCCTCCCTCCTTCCATAGACTTGTTAATTGAGCTCTGCTCCTTTGGGGGTGTCTGTGCTGAGAAGGGGGCTGTGTGTTTTCCTGCAGGCCTGGAAACGTTCAGCCAGCTTGTTGGGAGAGATGAGAATGGCACGGTGAGTCCTGGCCTCATCTCCTGGGGGCAGACAGCTCTCTGTAGTGCCTCTGCCTCCATGGAGACAGGCTGAGGGTTGCTGGGATGCTTGGGATGAGTGGGCACAGCCTTGCCAAGGGCCAAGTGGAAATTCATGGACCCAGCTGGATCCCTGCCTTCTGAGTGGGTAAAGAAGCGCTGCAGCTCTTCCTGGACAGTTGGCACTCTGGGCAGTGAGGGCACCTCTGTCACCAGTGGTGACCCTCAGTGTCTCTTGCTAGTGGCCATTTGCTCAACATCCTGCTCGTGTTTTCCTCATGTCTTCTGTGTGCAGTACTACATCAACGAGACAGAAATCGTGGACTTTCCCCGCTTTCCTCACCGGGGACTTTTGCTGGACACCTCTCGTCACTACCTGCCTCTGAGAGCCATCCTGGAAACTCTGGTAGGGCACCAGTGCTGGGAGATGAGATGGTTTAATTGGGTGTCCCTCCCCCTGTGACAACTGAGCTCCCTTGTTTGGGTGATTTCTCAGCTGCCTTTGTTAAAAAGAAAACCCTGAGGTATTTTGGATTTGTGTAGTCCAGGTTACTCTTCAAGGCTGAGTTGTTTCTAAGGCAAAGGAAAACGTTGGCAAAGGTGGGTGGTGGTTCTGTGCTTGTCCTAAGCAGAATTCATCTTCCAGGTCTCCACCAGTGGCTCAGTTACAGGGATAACAGGGATTTTACTGAGCAGAAGTATTCCTGGCCCTGTGCAGCTTTTTGTGTTTGGAGAGAGGTGTCTGAATTCCTCTTGGATCCTGGGGAGCATTTAGGGACTCTGCCTCATCCTTCTGGAGCTGGAGGACGTTGTCCTCTATCTATGGCAAGCTGGATGACGTTTCAGGAGGGATGGGGCACGTTCATCTTTGTCCCCCGTTCCTTCCCAGGACGTCATGGCTTACAACAAGTTCAATGTGTTTCACTGGCACATTGTGGATGACCCATCTTTCCCCTATGAGAGCTCCACGTTCCCAGAGCTCAGCAGAAAGGTAATGATCACGGTGTAGTGCCCAGCTCGGGTGAGCAGATCTCTGTTCCTGAGCGAGGCACTGAGCTTTCCCTTGTCCCCAGGGAGCCTTCAATGCCATGACCCACGTGTACACCGCCAGCGACGTGCGCACGGTGATCGAGTACGCCCGGCTGCGCGGCATCAGAGTCATCGCCGAGTTCGACACCCCCGGCCACACCCTCTCCTGGGGGCCAGGTGAGGAGCAGACTCCGCCTGCTGCTGCTCTGAGGAGGGTTGGAGTTGTCCCAGCGGGAGGAGTGGGTGCTGCAATCTGGACCCTAAAAGCTGGGTGTGGGTAGCAGTGTCCCACAGGCTGGCTTTGACGAGGAGCAAAGCATTGTTTGGGGGATGTGGAACCCAATGGTACAACTTCTAGAGCAAAATCCAAAGAGAAACATTTCCATCTTTTCTTGGGTCCAAGCTGGGTGATTTTTTGTCATGGCTTACTGCAAAGGTCTTGTGTTTAACTGAGGGTACAGCTGGCCAAGCTTCCTTGCTCTGCTCAGGTGTGTCCCAGTCCTGACACACTGCTCTCTGCTCCAGGGACTACATCTCCTATGTCTAGAAGTGCAAGAAGCTCCTGGAAAACATTGCATTGTCTTTTTCTCTCCTTTCTCTGCCTCCAAATGCCAAGGCCCATGTTAGAATTCACCATGTGTGTGATCACAGCTGGAACTGTGGCTGTCCATCCTTCTCTGTCCCCTGACAGGCCCTGAGTTGTGCTGAGGGGCCTTGTAGAGGATGACGTGGTCACACTTTGCCCCTTCCTCACCATCCTGCATTTGTTATCACCAGGTGCTCCAGGCCTCCTGACTTCCTGCTATATCACCACAGTTCCTTCAGGAATCTATGGGCCCATCAACCCCATTTTTAACAACACCTACCAGTTTGTGACCAGTTTGTTCCAAGAGGTCAGCACTGTGTTCCCAGACTACTTTCTCCACCTCGGTGGCGATGAGGTAGATTTCACATGCTGGTGAGTCTGAGATCAGTGTGGATGGGGATTGGGGGAAGTATTTGGGATTAGAGTCTCAGCCCATGGCTTCTTGGGCATGATCTTTGGTGTCCTGCTCTCCCAGGCCAGGGGTGGTGGTGGTGCTTGGGATTTTTGGGATTCCTGTGCTCATGGTGATGCTGGATGTAGGGAGCTGCTGGTGCTGATGCAGCCAGCTCTGGAATACCAGGGCAAGCCTTGGACTGATGTGGGAGGGACTTGATCGTGCCTTGGCCTTATTCCAGAGCTCAGGTTGTGATGGTTTTATTCCTTCTCTTTGGTGCACAGGAAATCCAATCCAGAAATCCGTGCTTTCATGGTGGAGATGGGCTTTGGTGACGATTACAAAAAATTAGAGTCTTTCTACATCCAGAGGTAAGGACAGGGCATCCAGGGCCTGCAGCTGCACCATGTGACCAGCTCAAATGTCTTTTGTCATGGGGACATCAGATCTCCTTTTCAGGAGCATCTCCACTGGTCACATCTCCCTGACCCCAAAAGGGAACATTCTAGTGAGAGACTGACCACAAAAAAGCCTGGGGCTGAGGAGAAAGAAGCCCCATAAGGGGCTGTGCTCTCTCCTCTCTCCTTCAGAAGCACCTCCACATCCCACTGGGGATATTGGGAATATCTGTGCTGCTCCTTTGCCTGTATGTAACCACCAAAGAGGGGATCAGTGGGATCACCCAAAACTCGGTACTTTTCCCACTCCAGGCTTCTGGACATCGTCTCTTCCCTTGGCAAAGGTTATATTGTGTGGCAGGAGGTGTTTGACAACGACGTGAAGGTGAGAGCTGCCTGTGCTGGGGGGAACAGTGCCAGCACCCAGCCTGGCACACTGCTGTGCTCTGGGGGTCCATGCTAGGACTGGTGGGATTACTCTGTAATGGGTCTGGGGTTGATCTCAAGATGGTGCTGCCAGTGAGCTGCCCTCATCATGGCTTTGTCACACTGCTGCCAATGATCTGCTTCCTCCAGGATGCAGGTTTTAACCCTGCCCAAGGCACTCTGCAAATGGCTATATCCCTTCTTCTGTTGTTCCTGCAAACCAGATGGGAAGTGGCTCAAAATCAAGCCCCAGTCTGCCTCAGCTTCACTCTGGGGGTGTGGAGGGATCAGGGCACTGCTTGGGGGAGCAGGTGATGCTTCTGTCACCGCACTGATCCCTTGCCCTGTGTTCACCTCAGCTGAGGCCTGACACCATCATCCACGTGTGGAAGGACAACAACATGCAGTACCTGAAAGAGATGGCCAATGTCACCAGGGCTGGCTACCGGGCTCTGCTCTCTGCACCCTGGTACCTCAACCGCATCTCCTACGGGCAGGACTGGATAGAAGCCTATAATGTGGAGCCCCTGTCCTTTGAAGGTGTGTTCCTTGTGTTCCTTTTCTCCATGGCAGCTGGTTTGGCACTCAGATGTAGCACCAGAAGTGGCTGTTTTGCTGTCCCCTCCACAGGCAGCCCGCAGCAGAAGGCCCTGGTGATAGGTGGCGAGGCCTGCATGTGGGGTGAATATGTGGATGTCACCAACCTGACCCCCAGGCTCTGGTAAGGGAAGCCACAGGGAGGTCACTTGGCTCATGTGAGGCTGCATCCCTTTTCTTGTGCTGAACTCATGGGTTTGGTCTGCACGTGGTGCCTGGCCCTGTCCCCTCTGTGCTGGTAACAGCTTCACTGAGGCTGAAATCAGAGTTTGCAAGGCTGTAATAACCTGCTGCTGCAATCAGGTTGTGTTCAACACCCGTCTGTCCTGTCACCCTGGTCTGCTCCTGCTGGGCACATGTCCAGGAATAGATCTTGGGATACTCTGAAGCCTTTGTGTGTGGAAGGACGCTGGTCAGGAAAGTGTTTGGGAGTTCAGGGCTTCATGTGAGAAGCTGTTGAGCTCCCCCTTCTCCTGACTGCCTGTCCCTTGTCTTCAAGGCCGAGAGCTGGGGCTGTAGCTGAAAGGCTCTGGAGCAATGAGACTGTCAGGAACGTGGAAGACGCGTACGCCCGGCTGGCGGAGTTCCGCTGCACCCTGCTTGGGTAACCATCCTGGGACAGCTGCTCTGGGCTCAGCCCTGGGAGGGCAGCAAGGGAGGAGGGCTTGCCCTGCTGCAGAATGACCCTTGTTCCTCTGGAAAGCCCTGGTTTTTCTGCTGCCTGTGCGTGGGCAGAGCTCGCTTTGTGCAGCACTGGAGGAGCGCTCCTGCTGCTGGCGTAGGCTGGTGGCTCTGGCGAGGAGAGGGCTTTGTGCTGAGGAAGGAGGGGACTTGTCAGCTCTTGCCACTCCTCCTGCAGCACCAGCTTCCCCAGGAAACCTGTCCTCACCCCGTGCTCCCACACACGAGCAAAAAGCTGAGTTTATAAGCGCAAGATGAAAACCACTTCCTCCTTGTCACACCTGAAACGGGGCACCCATGGCCACCCTGTGCCACTGAAAGGCCTCACACCCGGTGGTGGCTCTGCCTGTGCCCTCTCCCTGATGCCATCCTTCTGTTCTCTTCCCAGGCGTGGTGTGCAGGCACAGCCTCTCTACGTTGGATACTGTGACCATGAATTTGGCGGGGTTTGAAGGGAGAGCCCCACTGCCGTCGGTCTCTGTGCATGCAGGAGGAATGTCCCCCCTTCAGAAGGGCAGAGGGACCCCTTCCCATCCCACCTTCTGCTCTGGCTTCATTGCAACAAGCATTTCTTTTGCCTCGGCATGCACTCTTTGCCTCTTTTTCTATTTTTATTTCTTTAAATCTATAAATAAATGACCCCAAAGAGGAAAATGGTGCCTATTCCTGCTCAATTGGGACTTGGGACACCATGCAAGGGTTAGCAGGAGATTGGTAGGGCTTGCTCCAGAGATGCTAGTGGAGGAGCATCACCCTGGTGGCTCCAGAGCTTGCAGGGTGCCTGCTCAGCTGGATAAACTGTGCTTAGCCTCTGCTGCTGTCCCAGGGTTTGCTTCTGCAGTCACGTTGTGCTGTGGAGTCTTGTCCTTGTCCCTTCTCTCTCCTCTGATGGCCAGGCCTACAAGCCACCACCTTTGCTGCCCTAAACCCTGGCTGCTGCCACCTCCTCTGGCTTCTCCTCATCAGATGACACCCTGGAGCCTCTTTGAGAAGCCCTTGCAAATCTGCTGAGTGGTGCATGGATATTATGGAATCTCTGCTCAGCTCTTCAGGCTCTTACCTCTCCCTGGGGTTTGGCCAACTGACCCGTCCTCCTCCTGCTCTGTTATTCTCAGGGTGAGGAGCTCAGCTCCAGGTCTCCTCCATGCAGAGGGGTTGGTTTCAATGGTGTTTTCCTTGGAGAAGAAACCAGTGGTGCTGCTATCCCATAGAATTGGGACAGGTGTGAATGTTGTCCTTTGATGGCTGGGATTGCCGTGCTGGAAATGGCATTCAGCTAAAAGCAGGGAATCTCTCAGGGAGAAATCCTGGCTGCCTGGGACTGTTGTATGTGTGTCTTGGTCTTTAAGCGAGTGAGATGTGCTGTTATGGCTGGAAACCTTTTATGACTGAACTTTAAATTAAAAATAGTGAATTAACAGTTATTACTGCCTCCTATTTTTAAAAAACAGATATTTTTTCTTTTTTTTTTTTTTTCCCTACTGTGCTGTTAAGTGGTACCTTGGCTGGGTGTTTCTGTCACTGCCAGGAGCTGCTGCCAGCAGGGCTGGGGCAAACAGGACCCTGGCCCTGGGAAGGGTGCTCTGCTCCCAAGAATGTTGCTCTGTTCCCACAGATGATGCTCTGCAAAAGAGGCTCTTCACCACCCTATCCCAGCTCTCTCCCCTCATTCCTCCTGCTCTTCTGCCTTGCTGGGCCCTCTTTCCCCCAGAGCCAGGTGTGAGAGTCCCCAGGGCTTGGGATAACCACGGAGGCTCCCCCCGATATTGCACCTTCCACTGAAGCCTGGTATTGTGATCAGGTTAAATGTCACCCATGATCCCGTTTCCCAGGTGTCTGCACCAGCAGCATCTTCCCAAAAGCACCATCATGGAGCTGGCTCAGTGACGTCTCCACCCTCGGACGGGCCGGGATCCCAGAAGCACCCTGCTCTCCCCGCCACGCCTTTGCCGGGTGGCCCATTCCTTCCAGAACATCTATTTTGGTCGTGTAAAACTTGCCGGGGAGCAGGGAACAGGGAACAGGCAGCGTGTGAATCACTCGGGGCCAACGGGTTTAAAAATAAACCCAAGCGGCGGCGAGGAGCAGCCGCCAAGCCCCCGGATTCCGGCAGGATTGTGCTCCACACGTCCCAAACCCGCCCGTGGGCACTGGCACCAGCTCGGGGAGTTTATTGGGACACGCTTGCAGTGGTGTGCATCGTGTGTGTGTGCTTGTAAACACGTGTGTGCATTGGGTATGTGCTTGTGAATGCTTGTGTGTGTATTGTGTGTGTGCTTGTAAACACATGTGTACTTGTGAACACGTGTGTGCATTGGGTATGTGCCTGTAAGTGTGTGTGCAATGTGTGTATGCTTGTGAATACTTGTGTGTGTATTGTGTGTGTGCTTTTGAACACGTGTATGTGTATTACGTGTGTGCTTGTAAACACGTGAGTTGCGTGCATTGTGTGTCTGTGTGCTTGTAAACACGTGCACCCACTTGCACACACCTGGTTATGAGTCCTCACACCCACTCGTGCACACACATGCATAAGGGTCATTGAGCACATGTGCATTATATGCACCCTTGCGTATGTGCACTCACACACATGCACAAATACCCTTGCTCACACGTGCATGTGGGTCCTTGCACACATGCACTCTGCACAAACGTGCTCACACGTGCATGTAGGTCCTTGCATACATACAGGTGTGCACATGCCTGCACCCGTGTCCATGTGGATCCTTGCACACATGTGCTTGTGTGTCCTTGCCCTCGTGCACATACTTGCACTCACGTGTACACACACACACACTTGCACTCGTGAGCTAGGGAGTCCTTGCACACACGTGCATATAGGTCATTGCCCATGTGTGCCTGTGGGTTCTTGCAAGCCCATGCATTCCTGTATACACTTGCACACACTTGCACACACGTGTAAATGCCCCCATGTGTCATTGCCCAGACTCACACACAGGCCTGAGGCCGCACGTGCTGTGCATGCCCTTGCACCTACTTACACACGTGTGCACTCTTGCAGCACCTGTATGTGCTTGCATGAGCTTGAACACACGTGCACATGTTTGTGCAGACTTGCACATGCTTGCACACGTGCTCACGCACACATGTACAAAGTGGCACACACTCACACCCCTTCCCACACTCACAGGCCCCTGCACACCTGAGGCAGCGTGCCGGGGGAGCCAGGCCTCCCCCCACCTGGCTGCTGCTTTGGGACTAATTAATTAATTAACGACTACACCAGGTATTAAACCTGCTCAGTCTAATTACAGATCTTTCGGGGTGATGAGGAATGAATGAGGGAAGTGCTCCCCTCCTCTCCCTTCTGGGGCAGACCCAGAGAGGCAACAGGGGCAGTGTGGAATCCATGGAGGTGAAAAACTCAACAAAGTGTTCAAATTGACCCTTTCTGAGCCTGTTCTGTGTGTTTAAATCCTGCTCCGAGTGAGGAACAGAGAGGGGTTAGGTCTGGAGGCTACTAAAAGGCTGCACGGGGGAAGGTGGGAGGCTGCTCAGATCCTTGGCCAGCCCTGACTGGGGTTGGGGAGATGATGGGGGCAGAAGGGGCATGGAGGGGGGTGAGGGAGTGGAGGTGGGATGGAGGTGGTGGGGGGTGATGGGGAGATGGGG
>VXBU01013555.1:11467-23757 GCA_013400315.1 Bombycilla garrulus | reverse complement strand
AGGGGGGGCTGCACCGGGGGGGCTGTGGGAGGGATGGGGGTGATGGCGAAGGGCCGTGTATCTGCTCCTGGGGATGCTGTGCGGGAGCGGGGGTGATGGCGAGGGTGTGGATCCTTGCTCCCGGGGATGGGCACGGAGGGGTGTTGATGGTGAGCAGGGCGTATCTGCGCGCAGGGTTGAGGATGGAGGGCTGTCGGTGAGGGGGTGCGTCTGCTCCCGTGGATGGGCTGGGGATACAGCGGTGTTTGTGATCGGGGTGTAATTGCACACAGGGATGGTGGGTGTGAGTGCGGGTGTTGGTGATGGAGTGTGTCTGAGCCCAGGGATGGGAATGAGAATGGAGCAGTGTTGGTGAGGGGGTGTATCTCCTCCCAGACACAGGATGGGGGTGGAGTGGTGTCGGTGGTCAGGGTGAATGTGCACACAGGGACGGGGATGGAGGGGTGTTGATGAGCAGGGTGAATGTGCACACAGGGACGGGGATGGAGGGGTGTTGATGAGCAGGGTGAATGTGCACACAGGGACGGGGATGGAGGGGTGTTGATGAGCAGGGTGAATGTGCACACAGGGACGGGGATGGAGGGGTGTTGATGAGCAGGGTGAATGTGCACACAGGGACGGGGATGGAGGGGTGTTGATGAGCAGGGTGAATGTGCACACAGGGACGGGGATGGAGGGGTGTTGATGAGCAGGGTGAATGTGCACACAGGGACGGGGATGGAGGGGTGTTGATGAGCAGGGTGAATGTGCACACAGGGACGGGGATGGAGGGGTGTTGATGAGCAGGGTGAATGTGCACACAGGGACGGGGATGGAGGGGTGTTGATGAGCAGGGTGAATGTGCACACAGGGACGGGGATGGAGGGGTGTTGATGAGCAGGGTGAATGTGCACACAGGGACGGGGATGGAGGGGTGTTGATGAGCAGGGTGAATGTGCACACAGGGACGGGGATGGAGGGGTGTTGATGAGCAGGGTGAATGTGCACACAGGGACGGGGATGGAGGGGTGTTGATGAGCAGGGTGAATGTGCACACAGGGACGGGGATGGAGGGGTGTTGATGAGCAGGGTGAATGTGCACACAGGGACGGGGATGGAGGGGTGTTGATGAGCAGGGTGAATGTGCACACAGGGACGGGGATGGAGGGGTGTTGATGAGCAGGGTGAATGTGCACACAGGGACGGGGATGGAGGGGTGTTGATGAGCAGGGTGAATGTGCACACAGGGTTGGGGTGTGTGAGTGGGCGTGTTGCAGGCTGTATCTGCACACAGGGATGAGGATGGAAGGGTGTTGCTGGGGAGCTGTAGCTGCTCCCAGGGATGGGGCGGGCGGGTGTGGGTGTTGCAGGGTGTATGTGCAGGCAGGGATGAGGACTGGGGGTGTTGGTTACAGGGTGTATCTGCTCCCAGGGATGGGTGTTTGGGATGCAGGAGTGTTGGTGAGGAGGGTGCATTTGCACAAAAGAATGGGGTTGGAGGGGTGTTGGTGGGGGGATGTATCTGCACCCACAGATGGGGTGTGTGGGTGTAAGTGTTGCTATGCAGGGTGTATCTGCACCCACGGATGGGGTGCATGTGTTGGCAGGGTGCTTGCTGGTGATGAGGGTGTATTTGCCCTCAGGGATGGGGGTTCTCTGTGTGTGTGGCCAAGAGGGTGTATCTGCACCCAGGGAAGGGGAGGGTGTCGGCAGAGGGGTGTTGGTGATGTATCTGGACCCAGGGAGGGTGTGTGTGGTGTGGGTGTCGGTGCGGAGGGTGTTCTGGCACCCAGGAATGCTGTGGGCTGGGGGTTGTGTTTGCAGGCAGGGATGGAGGATGATGGTGAGGAGGTGTATCTGCCCCCAGGGATGGGTTTGGTGTGTGTGTTGGCTGGAGGGTGTATTTTTCCACAGCAGGTGTGTGTGTGTGTGTGTGTGTGTGTGTGTGTGTGTGTGTGTGTGTGGTGCAGGTGTGCGAGGGGCAGCACTCGGGGGGTGCGGGGGGTGCGTGCATTGCCAGGGGTACAGCATTGGCCCACGGGTGTGTGCAGGTGTGTGCAGGTGGGTGTGCAGGCACGTGGGTGTCTGTGTGTGTGGGAAGAGGAGCTTAGGGTGTGTTTGCCCCCAGTGATGGTGACAGGGTGTGGGTGCACATGGGCCGGGGGAGTGGCAGCAGCAGGGCTGTGTGGGCACACCTGGCGTGACAGGTAGTGCAGGTGTGCACGGGTGTTTCACTGGGCTCACATGTGCATGGTGACCGTGGGGATGGGATGTGGGTGCCGCTGGGGGGCTGTGAGCCCACCCAAGGTGTCTGTGTGTCCCCAGAGACTCCCAGGGGTCCCCCTGCGGGTTCTGCTGCTGCAAAGGGAAACTGAGGCAAGGGGCGTTGTATCCCCGGTGCTGGCTGTGCGTCCCGGGGCGCGTGCCCGTGCTATGTGTGATCCGTGGCAGCAGGCAGGGTTCTGTGGGTGTTGTGTGGCACGCGGGCCGGGGCTGTCCAGGTGCCCAGGGGCTGTGTGTGGTGCTGCACGTGGGTGCAGGGGTGCCGGGACGGGCGTGCGGCGTGCGCAGCGCTGTGCGGGCACAGGTGTGCGGCTGTGCTGGGGGGATTGGGGTGGCTGTGCTTGGGGGTGCTGGGGGGCTGTGGCTGTGGTCATGCATGTGCAGGGGTGTACAGTGGTATGGCTTGAGCCAGGCTGGCTGCGGGGCCTCCCCGTGGTTTACACCCAGGGCTCTGTCAAGGTGTTCCTGTGATGAGTGACTGCCAGTACCTCAGTTCCTGTCACCCTGGGGTGGCGTGGACACCAGGCTCCCACGGGCATTCGCTGCTCCAGTGTCACCTGCCGCCTCCATCTCATTGCTGGTGGCCTGCTGGATTCTCTGCCTGTTGGTTGTGAGGATGAGGAGGAGTGTGATGCCAAGGAAGGAACAAAGGCCGGAAGTGACCCTGTCCCACTGGGCACATCCCCTGGCAGTGATTCTATGGGCTGGCTCTCCCTGGTAGGCAGGCTCTTGTGGGGCTCCGAATCTGGGTGGAGGACACTGCCTGAGCAGTCAGGAGGTGCCTTAGCAACCACAGGTGACCCTCCGTGCTGTGGGACACCAGTGGCTTTGGCCACGGGGTAGCTGCAGCTTTGTGGACTGCTGGTGATGGTGGGTGCTGGAACACCCCCAGCAGGGTGTCACTGTGTCCTTGGTGGGTGGGAGATGGCTGGGAGTTGGGATGGATGGATGGATGGATGGATGGATGGATGGATGGATGGATGGATGGATGGATGCTGGGGGGGTGGAAAGGTGGCGAGATGGGAGATGGATGGGTAGATGTAAGGGTGGTACAGGGATTGGCGTTGGAGATATGGATGAGTGTTGGGAGGGATGGAAGGGTGTTCGGTGGTGGATGGAGTGTCTTGGCAATATAGATGGATACTGTGGGAATGGATGGGTGTATGGGGATGGATGTTGGGGATCTGGATGGGTGCAATGGCGATGGACAGATATTCGGGGGTGGATGGATGGGTGTTGGGGATAAAGATGGATGCTGTGGGAGCGAATGGGTGTTATGAGGATGGCTGTTGGGGATATGGATGGGTTCTGTGGGGATGGGTGGATGCTATGGGAATGAATGTGTGTCGGAGTATGGCTGGATGAATCCTGGGGGAAGATGGGTGTGTGGGTGATGCTGTGCATGTCCAGGATGGGTGAATAGATGGATGGGTGTTGCAGGGTGGGCAGGTGGGTGTCAGGAGCAGGAGGAAATGCCTGGGTGGCTGTTGAGTGTGGGAGGATGCATAGAGGGCTGTGTGGACATGGTGCAGGGGTGCTGTGGGGACAACCAGGAGGTCTGGGTGCCACAGGGGGTCACCGAGCATCCTGCCGTGGGCACGTCGTGATGCCAAGGGTGCCAAAACCCCCTTCTTGGGGTGTCTGGAAGCCAGGACAATTTCTCCTCAGTGTGGTGTGGCAGCCCTGGGGTAGGTTAGCTAGTCCCCGAGGCCTGACATTTATAAACATCAGCCGCTCCCGGGGAATCAATACAGTTTAATAACCGGCGAGCGGAGACGGGAGACACATCAAAATGACACTCTGCGGCTCCGTAAATGTTATTCTAAATCATCCTCACTGGGTTTATTACATTAAGCATACAGTGGCGGGCATGGGAAATTTATTCCATCAAAGGCCATCGTGCTGGTAAATGGGGCTGGCAGGTCAGTGGAGGGGGCAGCCCCCCCCCTCCAAAATGGGGTTCCCTCCTGCCGGCCGTGGCAGGGATGTGTGGGACAGCGGGGATTCTGGGTTTAGGGTCTCGGTGCTGTCACAGCCTCCTGAGTCTGGGATGAGCCAAATCCTGCCCTGGCACAAGGGGGATATTTGGGGTACTGGTGACATAATGGGTGACACTGTGAGGTGTCCCTTAGTGCCATCCTGTGCCACCCCATGACTCCTGGGGACTCAATCCTTTCCCTGCACCATCCCCAGCTCTGCACTGACATTTCTTTCCACGTTTCCCTGGAGACGAGGCGGTTGCTGTGGAAACCTCCCTCCTCTTCTCTCTTACCCTTCCTCTTCCTCACCCTGATGTGGGGGGGACCGGCTCTGCCCCCACCCAGCCCCGAAATTTAGGAACCCCTCCCAGGGGCGCAGCGGGGGGCACCTGGGATGGGGGTGCACATGCGTGTGGGGGCGGCTGTCCCCGTGTGTGCTCGGGGTGTGTTCGTGTGCGCACCCCCGCGCCGTCATGTGTGACATCTTGCCGTTGCCGTGGCGACCCCATCGAGCACATGGCTCGGGCTCCGCAGCATCGCGGGGGAAGCACGCTTGTTGCCATGGAAACGGCCATAATTGTAGCGTTTTTCGGCTAAAAGAGGGGAAAAAGGAGGGGGAGAGAGAGGAGGAGAAATGGCTCCGTGGGGCAGCGGGCCAGGGAGGTGCCCGCCAGCCCAGCGTGTCCTGCTGCTCACGGGTGTCACGCTCATGGGCGCGCTCGGCGGTGACGAGGAGGAGGCCAAATTTGGGTGAGGTTTGGGAAAAGGAGGGCGATGGTGCCAGAGGGGCCGGGGCCGGCGGGGTGCTGCTGCTGCCTCTGCAGTCCTTTGCAGTCGAGGAAAGCGGGCAGGCGGCCAGGCCTGGCACCGGCAGCCCCGCGGGCTCTTGCAGCACCGGGTGCCCAGAGCCAGGGCCGGAGCGTTGCCCGGCACTGCCCTTTGCACGTGGCATCCCCGGGTCGCTGTGGCCACAAGCCCCAGATGTGCTCGGGCAGGTCCCTCCCCTTTTCCCCAGCTCCTGGTGTCAGTCATTGGCCCAATCCTGCTGTCTGCCGTGGAAGGGGCTCAGGGGCCACCACACTGACCCCCCGCTCTCGCTTGTGTTGCAGATGAACCGCCCCATCCAGGTGAAGCCGGCCGACAGCGAGGGCCGAGGAGGTAGGTCCCCAATTCTCCGGATGCCTGGCCTGCCAGGGGGACACAGGGTCACCCAGGGGGTGACGGGGGAACGTGGTGGCGTCGTGAGGGCTGCTGTGGGAAGGCTGGTTTGCAAGAGAAATCCAGGAAAGGAGCTGCCTTTGCTGGTGGCATCCAAACCTGGGTGCAGAGCAAATGCCATCTTCTCTCTCGCTGTCTGGTCAGCTGGGGGGAACATCCTGATGTTATCCTGGCAATGTCCTGGCATCATACCATGAGCATCCCAACATCCTGGCGGGCAGAGCCCCAGCCAGCCGCTCTCCTTCACCACCTTCATTTACCAAACAATGCAATTCCTTCTCCAGAGCTGCCTGTGGGGTCCCCAGGGCAGGAATTGGCTGCATGTGGCTCTAGCCCCTCTCAAACGACCACTCCCCAAATTCTTTGTGAGCGTTTGCCGCTCATCAGGCCGTGGCTTCGCCAGGCTGAGGTGATCATTTGAGCAAAATCACCCAGGAATTGGATCAAAATCCCGCATCTGTTGTGTTGCTGGGCAGGTGGGCATTATCAGACATGCAGGATGCTCCCGTGGGGAGCACTTGGAGCCCATCCTGCGCTTGGCAGGATGGCTGGGGTAGATCTCCCCCTACCCAAACCCTGTTATTAAACACACCGGGAGCTGGTCCCAGCACGTCCCAGAGGGACCTGGCAAATAAATTACCCACTTACTGAGCGTAATTGGTGAAGGATTAAAAATCGATGGGTGAGCTGGGGCTCCCGTCTCCAGCCCCTCACCCAGGAGGCAACGCTGGGCTGCCCAGCCCACTCCCCCAGGAGGTGGTTACTGTTTAACTAGACAACACACGAGCCCTATTCCCTTAACTAATTTTCCTGGTACCTTAACGGACGAAGCATTCATCGTCTCCTGCCATTATTTATTTATTTCCTCGGCAACGCTCTTGACAGGGCACCTTATTTTCTTTGTCAAATGCCATTAGCGTGCGGCGGGAGCGCGCGGCCGCACAAGACAGATGCTGGTAATAATCATGAAATTCTCATTATTTACTATCCCTTCTCTTGTGTTTGGGTTATTGATATCCCCTGGGCATGGCTGGAGGCTGCGGGTTGTTCTGCGAGTCGATCACACGAGGGTGATCACCTCTGGTTCGTGCGTTCTCTTTGTTCCACTGCATCCCGCCCCACTGCTGGGGGAGCCAGCCCCCACATCCCTGGGAAAAGCCCCAGCTCCACTCACTAAAGCAATGGCTCCTCACCCCTCAGCAATTTCCCCACAGGAGAGGTTTTCCCACCCTGAATGTTCTGTAGGACGGAGATGACAAGCCCGGCACCTTCTCGGTGGGATCGGTGTCGCTCCCTCCCCTCCTTCTGATGTTACTTGGCTCCTTCCCCTCCTTACATCCTTTGTGATGAGGGGTTGGGATGGTGAGTGACCTCCCGCTCTCTGATGGGCTTGGTTTTGTTTTTAGAAGACAGGAAGCTCTTTGTGGGCATGCTGGGGAAGCAGCAGAGCGAGGACGACGTCCGCCGCCTCTTTGAGCCCTTCGGCCAGATTGAGGAATGCACCATCCTCCGAGGGCCTGATGGAGCCAGCAAAGGTGAGCTTTGGGGCACCCAGTGGGCACCCTGTGGACTCACAGGGGCCAAATCCAACCTGTCCCGTGTTCCCTCTGTTCCCTTAGGTTGTGCCTTTGTGAAATACGGCAGCCACGCCGAGGCACAGGCTGCCATCAACAGCCTGCACGGCAGCCAAACCATGCCGGTAAGTGCCAGGCTCGCACCCTGCCCCAGCTGACCCCACGCTGCCGGCTTAATCCAATCACCCACTAATTTGATCCTCAGTCTAATTGCATCAAAATCCTACAGACTGGCAATTTGTTGGCCGCGTCACCCCGGGTTCCTCCTTGCCAGCGTGCTCAGCCCCAGAGGTGGGTGCGTGGGGCTAATTGTCTCCATGCCAGAGAAAGGGGCAGTTTAATTAACGCTGAAGGTCAGAACTGTGGACAAGGAAGGGGAAAGGAAGCAGAGGTCAGAGCCATCGGGGAGAAAAACTGGCTATAATTAAACCTCACGTCGATCATTGGCTGCTGCTGCCGAGCTGGGCAGCGTCCCCAGGGCTGAGGGTGCTGCGGACGTGCGAGCCACACCCACGGCGGGCGCACAGTTTGGGGCATTGCTGAGGTGCCGCCATCAGCCCCATCTTCCCCCCACCTCAGGGCGCCTCGTCGAGCCTGGTGGTGAAGTTTGCAGACACGGATAAGGAGAGGACCCTGCGGCGGATGCATCAGATGGCGGGGCAGCTGGGCATCTTCAACCCCATGACCATCCAGTTCGGTGCCTACGGGGCCTACACGCAAGCGGTAGGAGCTGGTGCAGATCAGGGGCTCAAGGGGATCCCCGTGGGTGGGGAGGCTGCTTTGGCCATGACAGCACCAGTGCCAGGGGGAGTGGATGCCTGGCAGGGCTGGTGTGTCCCTGTTTAAGGGCAGACACAGGGCTTCCTCCCCTCAGCTGAGGGTGCTTGTAGGGTTCAGTGGTCCCATATTTAGCATCACCGAGGCTCCTGTCCCTGGGTCTGGCATTTATCCCTCTGAATCCATTCAAAGCAGAAACGCTGATTTACCCTCCCCTCTCTCTCCTCTCTGCCTCTCGCTCTCTGTCCTCTTTCCCCCTTTCTTTTCCCAAGATCATGCAGCAGCAGGCAGCCCTGATGGCGGCTGCACAGGGCACCTGCCTCAACCCCATGGCTGCCATCGCCGCCGCCCAGATGCAACAAATGGCCGCCTTCAATGTCAGCGGGCTGGTGGCTGCCCCCCTCACCCCCTCTTCAGGTAGGACCCTGCCCTCGGCCCTCGGCATGCTCGTGGGGCACTCTGGGGGCGGTGCGAGCTGTGACGCCGCGCTCCCGCAGGTACGAGCACCCCTCCGGGGATCAGCACGGCGCCGGTGCCCAGCATCGCCACGCCCATCGGGGTGAACGGCTTCAGCCCGCTGCCGCCCCAGACCAACGGGCAGCCCGCCTCGGAGACCATCTACACCAACGGCATCCACCCCTACCCAGGTACGGCTCACCCGCGCTCCGGGGGCCGGGGGAGGGTGCTTGGTTCACGCAGGATGCTCGAGGGGCGCTCCCCGTCCCGGGAACGGGCTGGATGAAGCAGCCGTGTGCTCCCCTGGCATCGCTGCAGGAGGGAGCTCAGGCACGGAGCAGCTCTGCCCCTCCATGGCGGCGCTCGGCCAGGAGCCTTTCCTGCGGGAGCTGCGCATGCATCCCTGGCTTTCTCTGGCTTATTCTGTCTTCCTTCTCCTTTCTCTTCTCTTCCCAGCTCAAAGCCCCACGGTGGCAGACCCCCTCCAGCAGGCCTACGCCGGCATGCAGCACTATGCAGGTCTCAAACTTCGCTTCCCACTCCTTCCCTCTCTCCCCTCTTTGCTCCTCACCCTCATTTTTGGGAGGTGAACATCACCCTGGGGTTGAACATTGGACTGGGGCAGTGTATTTGGGCACAGATTCGTGAGGGGAGCAGCAGGTGCTCTGCCCTGGCACAAGCTCCAGGGTGACGATGCTGATGAAAGCGCCGTCCCCTCATCCCACTGGCTCCTATCACGGCCCCCCGTGCAAATTTTGGATGGTGCAAAGTGAATTTTGGTGCCCGTGGGACTGAGAGAGCTCCATGGGGGAGCCCTGGCAGTGGTATCGAGAAGAGGGGGTGAGATTTGGAGGTGACAGAGGGCCAGCTCCACACCACTACACCAGAAGTCTTTGGATGTTCACCACGTGACCAAATCTGATGCCCAAGGACGTGGGCTGTGGTGGGAAGGGAGTCAGAGCCTCCCCTGGAAATATGTCAAGCCCAGCACCCATTTGATTAGGAGCCTTGACAGCAACATCCAGATTTGCAATAGAAAATCAAGTTTTGGACCCCAAATCTTTGGGGATTTTCGGCCAAAAGTACCATCCTTCCTCAGCCTTGGGGCCATATTAATGCTGTTACCAGCTTCCCTCCTAGGAAGGTTCCCACCATCCCTGGTGTGTCGCGAGGGGTGGGAAAGGCAGAGCCAGCAGCCGTGGGGCAGGAGAGACCCCTCGATGGCAGGTGGCAGCAGGGGACACGCCTGTCCCAGCCCTTTCCGTGGCTGAGGCAGATTCTGTGGCCTCAGCTTCTTGTTTCTCTCTTCCAGCAGCATATCCCACTGCCTACGCTCCCATCAGCCAAGCCTTTCCCCAGCAAGCGCCCCTCATCCCGCAGCAGCAGAGAGAAGGTGAGGGGTGGGGGTCGCCCCATGTGGGGCCCACGGCTCCTTGGTGTCCCCCCGGGGTGACCACACCTCGCAGCTGACGTGTCCTGTCCTTTGTGTGTCACCCAGGTCCCGAGGGCTGTAACCTGTTTATTTATCACCTGCCCCAGGAGTTCGGGGACGCGGAGCTCACGCAGATGTTTTTGCCTTTCGGCAACGTCATCTCTGCCAAAGTCTTTGTGGACCGTGCCACCAACCAGAGTAAATGCTTTGGTAAGTCCTGGGGTGTGGCTCTCCCTGCTGTCCCAGCTCAGGGCTCCAGATCTTCCCAGTCCCCAGCTCAAAATTACAGCTATCCTTAACATTGCACCTTAGAGCTCTGCTCTTCCTCAACATCCCAGCTCAGGGGTCTGGCTCTCTTCAGCGTCCCATTTTAACTCTCTGACTCTCCTTGACTTGCCAGCTCTCTCCAGTCTCCAGCTCCAGAGTCCCATTCTCTCTGCTCTCCAGCCTGGAGGTGCTGCTCTCCTAATATTCCAGCTCAGGAGTCTGTCTCCCCATATTCCAGCTCAAGGGCTTGGCTCTCCCCAGTCTTCCCAGCTTGGGAGTCTGGCTCTTCCTGACAACCCAGCTCAGAGCATCTCCATCTCGGGGATCCAGCTCTCCCTGAAGTCCCTGCTTGGGAATCTGTCTCTGCAACATCTCATCTTGGGGATGTCTCTTGCCCTGGTCTCCAGCTCAGATGTCCATGTCTCCCTGCTGTCCCTTGCTTGGGGTCCAGCTCTCCCCCATGCCCCCAGCTCAGGGGTGTGTATCTCCCTCTCCCAGACCTCAGTGTCCCCACAGACCCTGTCAGCTCGGTGTCCCCACAGACTCCTGCACTGCAGTGTCTTTGGAGGCTCTGTCACCTCAGTGTCTCTGCAGACCTGGCCTCCAGACGTGCCCTGAGCCCACACATCCCATCCTGGTGTCCCCACAGAGCCACCCCCTGGTGTCTCCACATACTGCAGACCTCGGTGTCCCCACAGAGCCATCACCTCAGTGTCCCTGCAGCCCCTATCACTCTGATGGACCCTGTCACCCCAGTGACCCCACAAATCCCATCCCGTAGTGTCCCAGCAGACGAATCCAGTGTTCTGTGGACCCTCTTATGGCGCTGTCCTCACAGCCCTGTCACCTCGGTGTCCCTGCAGACCTCGGTGTCCCTGCGGGTGCCATCACCTGTCACCCAGTGCCCTGGCAATCTGGGGCTGTGATGTTGCTCCAGGACCTCCTCTCCCAGCGCTCCCAAACCAGGAGCATGCCGCAGGATTTCAGTGCCTGTGCTGTGTGTGGTGACAAGCCCCCGTGTCCCCTCCCCGCCAGGTTTCGTCAGTTTTGACAATCCGACGAGTGCTCAGGCGGCCATTCAGGCCATGAATGGCTTCCAGATCGGCATGAAGAGGCTAAAAGTGCAGCTAAAGCGGCCGAAAGACGCCAACAGACCCTACTGACCCCAGCCCGGCCTGCGGAGAGGTGAGGGGGCCTGGCCCGGGGGACACGGCGGTCGCGGGGCGAACCCCGGTGTGTGGGGGGATCTGTGCCCGGCACCACCCACCCGATGGATCCGGGCCCCTCCCTCCGCGCTTCCCTCCCTCCCCCAGGGCAGCCTGACAACCTTTTCCTTCTGTTTCAGGTCGGACATCCCGCAGTGTCTGACGACTTTCCCCTTCCCCAAGTGCAGTATCCAAACCCGTAACTCTCTTTCTTTGCAACACATCCCGGAGGAGGAAGAGGAGGAGGAGGAGGTGAAGGAGAAAACGGCAAAGAAGAGAGCGTTTTGGTCGTAGCTTTTCCTTTCTGAATTTTTTCCCAAACTGGTCTTGTTTGTTGTTTAACGGGAATGAGAGGAGGAAGACAAGGAAGGAGGGGAGCGATGCGTCGCCGGGGCTGCGATTCGCCGCCGGCCGCTCGCCGGGACTCACCGGATCCCTCGCTGGGAGCAAGGCCGATGGCTCCGGGCAGCCGGGCCACGATCTACCTTTGTTTTTTGGGTTGTTTGTTTTTTTTTTTTTAAAAGCACTCATTTGCTGCTACCGATTTCCCAGGAGAAACGAGGAAAAGAGGCTCCAAATGGATTCTTAAACCAAAGCCGGTGGGACGGGACCAGCCTCGGGCGCTTCACCTGGAGGATGTTTGTTTGGAAAATAAAGAAAACGGCAAGATTTTCCTTTTTTCCCTGCATTGGGAAAAAAAAAAAAAGAAAAAGAAGGATCAAAGTATGTTGGACTTATAGAAGATATATATAAATAAGTATATATATATATATATCCCATGGAGCAGGGTGGCGGGACACACGCTTCCCCTGCTTGTCACTGGCACAGGGACATAGGATTACTTGTTTCAGAGTCATATCATTCCTTAGAGTTTAGGGACCAAAGGACTATTGCTTTTTTTAAATATATCTATAAATAAATTAATTTAAAAAAAAACAAAACAAAACACACAAAAAAACGTCGTGGGAAGGAGGAGAAAATCCAACAAAAATTAAGAAGGTTGAGTAAAAACCCTCGGGCATTCAGAGCCACGAGCGTTTCCTACAGGGCTCGGATTTGGGGGGTTCAAGGGCTCGGTTTTGGGGGCCAATTCGTGGCTGGGGACTGGGGGGATGCAGAG
>VXBU01013553.1:638884-692678 GCA_013400315.1 Bombycilla garrulus | reverse complement strand
GCAGAAATCTTCATTTGAATATTAAGTGTTGTTTAAGACCACAATTGACATTTAGATATTAATAAATCCAAATGGTAATTGAAAGTGAAAGGCTCCATAATTTTACCATTCCATCAATTCCATTCAACACCATTTAAACGTAGTTTAAACCTAAGAGAAAAGAGTGACTGAACAGAGGAGCAGGTTCCTGGAGAGGCTGAGTGGCCTCTGCTCTTGGAGGTACCAAAAAGCCAACACACCTCAGCCCTGGACATGCTGCTGTAGCTGCCCTTGCTCTGAGCAGGGCTGCACTGGTTGTTCTCCAGAGGCACCTGCCCACTTCGGGCATCCTGTGAGTCTCTGATTTTCTAAAATTTCTGTTGCTGCTTTAGAAATAAAACCCAAAACCTCAGAATTAAATGCTGTTAATCTCAAAATTTTGTGATTATCCTTGAAGTCTTCTAAGATTAAGAAAAGTTCCCTCTCTTATAAACATTTACGATAACATCTCAGGCTAGCCAGAGAATGTACTACTGGAAAGATTTAATACTGGATCTGGAAGTAACTCAATGGCTCCAGAGACAAACTAAACATAATGAAGATGTTTCAAATCACTGAAGTGGAATTTGGTCACAGCTGGTATATTCCATAAAATGCAGATATTTTTCATTTAAAAAAATAACCCTTTGAATAAACCAGAAGAAAATCAAAGACAGATCTATAGTGTAATTTAACTGTTCTCACACATTGAAAATATATTTACAAAAGTTCTAAGAACTGAAATAACGATTTTTGAAAAGAGTGAGTAGAAGTACAAAATCTAGTGATAGAGAAATAAGAGTTAACACACATACCCCAAAACCTCCTCTCTTTTATCACAGTCAGAAGATCTCCTTGCTACCATTTTCTCCAGACAGACTTTCACATGTTCAGTGTATGTCCAACTAACCAGTTGTTCTTATGACTGCTGCTGCCTTGGAGCCTGTTCATATCACTCCTGCAAAAGCCTTTGCTGGCTCAGCTGTAATTTGGTTGTCCCCTTTTACAGTTTCAGTGTGCAACTTTGGAAGTGCAGCTGAGTCTGACTCACGCTCCAGGCAGCAGGATGTGTATGGATACACACACTTGGGCAAAGCCTAAAGCTGCATGACACTGCATTTCTATGAGATCCCTCAGGTTAAACTGGATCCCAAATACAGCCTTGAGGTCTGTGCCTCAGGGATGCACTAACACGCTTGTCCAGCTCACAGCAAGCTGAGTTATGAACAGGGAGCCGCTGCTTCCAATGCTCTGAACAGTTAAAATCATGGTCACTTGGACAGGAGCGCAGCATATGCCACAACCCGCACAGATAAAAGAGTCTAGCAAAGAGACAGTCTGAAATATACTATTATTAATTGTAAGAGTAGATATGTTATTCAAACATATAACATTTTTGAAAAGCAAAAATAAAATGCATTTAGTGTACTAGAAGCACCTGTCTGTGGAAAAAACCCAAACATAAAATAATTAAATACTCAGTCACAGAATCATATATTATAACTCTGCATTTATGTAATATATTTAGAGGTCTGTTCCAACTATAGATTCTTGCAATTGGAATACAAAAGCCCTCTGGCGAAATTTAAATATAAAAATGTAGACATAGTTCTTGTTTACAGGAATAGTTGTAGAAGCAAGAAAGAGAAACAACAGCCTGAGGCATTGACAACAAGTTCTTTCCAGCTGGAAAACCCATGCACATAAGGTAAGCTGCTTTACAAGGTAAGCAGAGGAATAGATTTACCACTGGTTGTACAAACACACAACAAAAGATCACCACAGGGTATATATGGGGAAATAAATAATATGTGCATAAATGTCTAAGTGTATTTTTTGTATGAGAAGAAATGAGAGCATTTGGCAATGGCTAGCATTAGAACTAGGGAAAAATATTCACCATCATCCTACAGTGAAGAGAAAACAGAACACAGATCCAGAGCCAGCGGACTTCCTCCTCTTCGGTAGAAATATTTGTAAAGTTGTATCCCTTATGCTGATTTTAAAATGTGACTTCAGTGAAATTCTTCCTCTTCCTTTAATACATCATTCAAGACTGGTAGCAGAGAACAGACCTTTCAACAAATAGCACACTTTCCTTTCTGCATAAATTAGGCTTATCTAGCTGGACAATCTTCATCCAGCGGTTGAAAAAACTGGTTTTGTAAATATTCTGCACTCCACTCTCAGTCAGAATCTCTGCTTTCCCCAGTTCTCTAAAATCATGTCACATCCTATTGAAGTGTTAAGTAGAAAGACAGAAAAATGCAAATTTCTGTTCACATTGAATGACAGTTTAGAGGGTTTGTGTAGCACAATTCAGAAACTCTACATTATTTCACCGCTTGCATGTCTATCCTCTGCTACTGATTGTTCCAACTACAGTGTCACACACTCCTTCTCAGAAAGCAACTAAGTCATAATTTGTTACTTGAACATTTTTTTCTTAGCAGAGTACTTCACAAATTTCCTCCCAACCAGTTCCTCCAATAAGGAATCTATTTCCCTTCTATTGGCCAGCCCTTTTTATTTTAAACATACAAATATTACATTATATTCTGTGGTTTTAAAATTAATCATTTGGATACTTCAACAAGGGAAAATACTATTTTCTCCTTTGTATAAAAAGATGCCTTTCTGAAGAACGCCTGTGCAGATCTGATAATGCTCCTAGAACTGAAAACACATCACATCTACCCAACAAGAACATTTTCTCAGGAGCCACAATCTGTTTCTCTTGTTGCTGTATTTTGCATGACAGTAACCCCTCTGTTGACACTGTTCACTTTCCTTAAATTGCTATCTGTATTGCCACAACTGGCTTCCCTTTTTTCTGTATGTGCTCCCTCCCCACAAAGCTCTCCTGATCACCACCTCCTACCTGGTCTCATGAAAATGGTGTTACATAAGTAATTCTGTCCTTTACACTCAGTATACTCTCCAGCTTACATTTGCCTATGTTGTTTATCAGGCTGACAAAACATCTTGTAATATAAAATGTAACTCAAAGGACTTTCATATATGGTTCTCTGTATTTTCTTGCTGTGATGATTTACCCTGGAACTGCCAGCCTAAAGATCAGTTCAGACTATGTATTCACTACTGACTGAAAACCTTTCCTCTGAATCTTCTTTCTAAGAAACAAAGGACCAGAATAGCATTGAGAGTCTGACACTATGCTGCAACAAACATGACTGTATCAGCTGGCATGAAATGTAGATGAATGGTTTGAAATTGATGCTGAACTGGAAGTGTGTATTATACACTGGCTTTAAGCTATATGAACCAGTCAAGTAATAATTTTCAGTTATATTTTCAGCAGAACTGAGTTTAGTTCAAGTGTTTCAGATGGCCAGAGGCCCATACACATGCCAAACTCCTGCCCTTCTATTCCAGCTGGATGGCCTTGCAGGGCACTAAGCAGACATTGTCAGTGGCAGCACAGCCATGCTGTACAGCAAGCTTCACAGCACAAGCACTATTTCCTCAGCCTATTTTGACTCATACTGGGCTAATTTCGGTGGATTTACCATGAATTAATACTACAACGAACACAGCAAAGTCAAACAATGTTCAACTGGCTACAAACAAAATATAAAATAAGATACTGAATATGTTCATTGCTTACTGACTTCAGGTTCTGAAGATTCACTCTCAGTGTCTAGTTTTCCAGCAGTTGAAATAACATTCAAGGAAGTGATCAGATGTAATGAAATAGTTTCAGAGGAGTTATACATTGTATATCTAGAAAGAATGTACAAAGTCTTGTCTTAAAGTCTCAGTAATGAAACAAAAACCTTGGGAGAAGGATTGTCATATATTTGTAAAGTGATCACCTGCCACTGTAAGCTGAAAAAAGGCATTTTATAAGAGAAAAGGAAAGAAGTGTAAATGTGCAGAAGACCATACTTCTAGATCTTTTTTCAGTAGCATCCCATGGCATCCAAGATATTCTTTACCAAGCAGTGACTACATTTTAATTCAATTTCTACAGTTCCTAGCAGAATTCTCAAGACAGTGGAATAATCAGCACACAGAAGGGTGAGCAGTCCAGAGCCTCCCTGAAGGAGATCCCTCACCCTGCATTTTAATCACTCAGGAATGCCTGAAGAGGTAATACTATATATAACACATATATAAAATAACTTGGATACATTACAATGGTGTCTGCTTAAGATGATTCCACACTTCTTTACCTCTAAACCTCCCCACTAACTCTGTTTTGGTATTATCAGCAAAGCTGAAAGGGGCAAATAAAGCAGGGGAGAGAAGCATAAAAAAGGCCATACCATTAACTCAGATATAATAAACAGTCACTTAAAGCACTTTAAACCATTCTTAAAATTCATGGAAACTTTGTTTATGTGAAGTTTCCCTCCTATACAGTATTCTCTGAATTATTCTTCAGTGGGATTTCTTCTGTGCTCAGCAGCTCTAATAATCAGGCACTACAGATGGGTTCTGCCTTACTGGTGCTGGGGTGGTCACAGTGATGCCTGACAGACTGTACAGATGAGAGGACGTGTGTAATACTGGAAAGGGCTAGGAGATTATTAGTCTGTTTTCCATAACCTTTCTGTCCTTTTGCTCCCAATGGGATGATTTTGCAGTGGCATAATGCAGGGTTTGCACACCCCATTATGAGTCTGGAAGGAACTCATGGGCTGTTGGGTGCCTAATCAGCCTCTCCCAGAGGCAAACAAGAGACTTCAAAGGAGGAACAAAAAAGAAAGAGCCCTGCTTAATTAGTGCTCAGCTAAGAGGAGCAGACTTGGGGGAAGACACAAGGAGAACTGATCCCTGTCAGAGTCCCTTGGTAGAGAGGTAGGCCTGGCAAAGCTGTTCTCTTCTTTGGCTGCCAATGCTCAACTTCAGCTTCCCTGAGCTACAGCAGCACAGACACTTCCACGAGTCAGCAGTTCAGAGAAAAAAAACAAAGAATCTGCTGTCTAAACACCCTAGAAACAAACAGAAATGGAACACATCTGTATGTCCAGGTCTAATTTTACACATATCAAAAGAAAAAGATGTTGCCCTATCTTAAGCAGAGGGTTACATCCATTCAGCCCTTCGGGTGTCCCAGGGTCAGCTGGAGCAGCAGAATGAAGCTTAAAAAGGCTTTTAAACATAAACTTTGTAAACTTTTGTGCCTTTTATTATAAAGGACATTAAAAGACTTGGTTTTGTCATAACAGGTGTTTTTAGGTAATTTTATTTCTTACTTTTTTACCTAAGAAATGTCAGAAACTAAATCTGGTCTTTGGTGACTTGCCTGTGAGAGAGGACAGTAAGTGAAGAGAGAACAATGTTCTTAGACAAACATATGTTCATAATGAGCTCACAAATAGATACTAAATAAAGAACAAATGAATCCTGGATTTCTCTTACAGAATTCCTACTTCCCAGAATTGTGAACCACATACATATCTTACCTGGCTCTTTGCAAGGCTATCAATATATTACTCAAAACAATAAATAAAAAAAAATATAACCAAGAAAAGCTGCAATGGATTCAATGGATTTTTATACCTGCACCTTGTCCTTAGCAGAAATGGATTATGAGAAAATAGAATTTTTTTCCTAAAAGATTTCACTATCAAACCAGCTAGATACTTTCTGCTTAGCTGTTTTATGTATGCATGTGTATACATGAATATATTTAAATAAAGCATTTTTGTCCTTTTCTTTCATATGATTAATTTTAATTTTAAATGTTCTTTCTCAATTCAATTTTTCTCTCTCCAACTGCATCTTGGATAAAAGTTGGGATAACTAGGTATACAGATATTAACAGAATATTTGAGGTAGAGACCTTCAACATGAATATTTTCTCTCAGAAACCTTTTAATTTCTTGCTTGCATCTTGCTGTGTTGGAAACAAAGTAGATTGATTTCTCATAATACCCAGGAGAATTCAAGGCATTGACAGCTGAGGAAAGGGACACAGAAGCTTTGGAGAAATTAAAATAACAGAGACAAGAGTTTAAAAACAGCATCTATACAAACTGCTTCAGATCCTGTATTATGAAACCTACTCACGTCTAGAGGATACCACTTTGTTTTCAAAGACCAAATGAAGTGCACAGTCAGATTTATTATATGCTTCAAAAAAAGAGAGGTATGTTCTCTGAATAAGGAATTCATGCTCTAATGCACAGCAAAACCAATGTACAATTTTCTGATTTCACATTCTTCATACTGAGTATCACAGAGGTGCACAAGCATTTCCATGCAGGTTAATTCATAAACGGGAAAATAAAACTCATGTTAATAGCAGAAATCTGTAAAAGCTCAAGTCTTTAGAACAGAGGTTTCAAAAGCAAGCAGAATTAAGAGTGGCTGCTCACCACAAGGTAACCAAAGGAAAAAAGCATTAAGGATGGATAAACTCTGGTGACAGTGTCTGCTTATTCTTTATCTTAAGACTAACCAAGGAGGCCATAATCAAAATATTAAAATAAAGAATATTATAGAAAATTAGTTCTTAAAATGGAGAGATTAACTGCTGTCTCTCCTAATACTCACTATAAGCTCTTGACAATCAAGGACCTTCTGTAAAAATACCCAACACTTGGGTTTTAAAACACAATGAATAAAATCTAATTTAGAAACACTTGATTCATGTGTTTAAGAAAAACAGAAAGCAGAAAAGCATCATGATCCAAAGAGGAAAGGAAAAACAGCATGAAGGAAATACTGCTAAAATGGAATAAATTATCATCTTTTCTTTTAATGCAGATCCAAGTTCAGCATGAAGATTGTCACTGAAATATTGTCTAAAAGTAAGGGGAAAAGGCAACCAATATTAGCTTCAGCTGCTTCAAAAGAAGGGGTATCTCTATCATTAAGATATTAACTAATATCTATTTAGTATTAACTTTTCACCTTAATCATTGCTTATATTAAATATGTATCTGAGTAAAAGTAATGATGGTATATAAAAAAATAAAGATGTTCATTTCACATCTTCTCCTGAAACATTCTAGTGAATAAGTACATGCAGTATAAAGTTCGTGTCTCTGAATTAAGAATGTGTTCATTTTGCCACCTAAACAAAATGAATATAATATCCATAAGGTTATTACAAGACATTTAATTAAAAACTAGTGCTATGCTTTCCTTTCTTCAATTAAGTCACTCTTTCAGAATTTGATATCGGGCTAATAAACTAAGAACCTACATTTATTGAAAAAAAATCCTTCAGGATCCTGTGCAGAGTCTATAAAACTGGTTCCATATGCTTTACAATACTCAATAGCCTTTTGTGACCTTTCTTCCCTATTACCCTGCATTTACTGAAAAGTCCAGACAATTAGTTGAAATATAACTTTCCAAGTGACAAAAATGAGGAAGGCAACTAGGGATCTCATTCTGTGCCACTGCAATTACTGCTGCAGCTGGGTGAACACAAGTAAAATCAAAATGGGCTGTAGAGGGACATGATATATAACATAACAACTGAAAGAGCTGTCCAAAGTATGCAAGATAACAGGTTTCCTACTCTAGGAAAGTACATGGTTTGAAGGCATGCACATTGGCTCTGCCACCTGAGCACAAATAACCCTGTGTGCCTCAGTTTCCACTGCTGCAAAACGAACAGCACTTAGGTGCTGGTTTTGGTGGGGATCACTAAAACGCTATCGCTCTAGAATATGGTTTAGCGAGCATGGTGGTCTTGGGCTGAGCACTGCACTTGATTATCTTGGAGGTCTTTTCAAACCTTAATGATTGTATAATTCTACAGAGTTAATTTTCTTTATAGAAGCTGGTGTGGGGCTGTGGTTTGGGTTTGTGCTGAGAACAGTGTTGATAATTCAGGGCTGTTTTTGTTATCACTGAGCTGCACTAACACAGAGCCAAGGCCTCTCCTGCTCCTCACCTGCCCCACAGAGAGAGGCTCCACAAGGAGCTGGGAGGGGACACAGCCAGGACAGCTGAGCCCAGCTGACCCAGGGGACATCCCAGACCATGTGGCACCACGCTCAGCACATAAATCTGGGGAGAAGGAGGAAGGGGGCACGTTTGCAGGGATGGTGTTTGTCCTCCCAAGTCACTGCTACAGGTGATGGAGCCCTGCTGTCCTGGGGATGGCTGAGCACTGCCTGCCATGGGAAGTGGGGAATGAATTCCTTGGTTTGCCTTGATGGTGCACGTGCCTTTTGCCTTACCTTCTAAACTGCTTTTATCCAGCCCGCTCAGTTTTCTCACTTGTACCCTTTTTGATTCTCTTCTCCAGTGAGTGGCCCTGGTGGGGCTGAGTTGCAAGCTGGGATTAAACCATGACAATTTATAAACTTAAACTTATCCAGCAGAAGGTCCCAAGAATTTAGTGGTAAGTGATATTATTGGACAACATTGGTACAAATGTAAGATGCATCATTCTGTTACTATTTACTTAAGAAGCACTGTATGGGACGCACAGATCAATAAGCAAAGATGTGAAGTATTATTGCAATACTTCAGCATTATATACTAGAAGCCATCTCTCCTTCACATGCAAACTAATCCATATTTACCAAGGATAACTGTAATTCTTAATTACAAAATGATGATTTAGTCAGTGCACCTGCCTTTTAAGCATAAAATACATTCTTTACAAAGTATGTCCTCTTTTGTGATTTCAAAGAACCCTGTAAAATGTAGAAGAGTGTGAAGATCAACAGTCAGCAAACAGTCAAAAAGCTTTCTGATGATGAATAACCCCCTTTGAAGTGGTCTACTTCAATATTGTTATTTCTGGAATTTCAAGCATGAACTCTGTGAGCAGCCAGACTACACATTTCTATTCAGTGGCAACAAAAGTCAGCTAATTTTGTACCAACTACAACAGGATATTATCGTTTATGTACGGCTTTTATCTCATAGTTAAGGATAAATCTGCCAAATTCCACAAGATATTTCCTTATTAAAGGGAAGTTTAGAAATGGAGGAGGCACAGTGTTAGAGTGCAGATCTCTAATTTTTTTTTCCATTGAAATGAAAACTTCACCCTTGGAAAATACACTTCAGTACTGAATGTATTCATTACCCTTTTGCATTTGATCTTAATTTGATGACAAAGACATTAAAATTATGTCATATTATCATAACTGAAGTTTTGACAATGGGTTCACTCATCCATTGTACTAAGTCAGAAAAGGTTCTTGTATTAAAACAGCTTAAAATTTTCAATGAATCATCTCAAAAGGTGATTAATTTACATGTTAGCTTAAGAAAAAAATCCCTTCACATTCATTTACATTTTCCTTAAAATTTCCTCAAAACATATTTGCACATTGCAACACCATTGAGTGCCCCCCTGAAAAATGACAGTGCATAAATTACAAAGCAAGCTTTTCACAGCAAACACAGATCTGTGCACAAGTTAGAATAACATTCCCTTAATCCCTAAAGCAGAGCAGCTATAAATGCATCTTTAATACGTTCAAAAGCTGTTACTTTTTCCTTTTTTTTTTTTTAACCAAACTGCAGTGCTATTAGCTTAAACTTCTCTCATTGCATTGCTCCAGGCAGTGGATCTCTGAACATACGCGCTTTCATCCTGTGAACATAGGTGAGAGAATAAACCAACGCCTGTTTTCCTGTCTTCAACATAGAGGCATTTGTAGCTAGACAAGAGCCTGTGAGATATCAAACATGCTAATGAAACCTGACTGCTCTAAAAGGGACTGGCTGAGAGCTTGGCTTTCATTTGATAAATAAACATCTGAAGTTGTTATCTGCTGCAAATGCTTTCACTTGGAGTCTAACAGCAACTTTCTTGTTATAATACTAATATTTAAAGCAACACCAGAATGCACTGTATATTAACTGAGTCATAGTATTTGTCTGTCATAACTATATTAATATTAATATTAATTTCAGAAATCCTAAGCATTGAAAATATAAGCTTCTATGAATACGACAGAAAAATACAGGTATAATTCAATGCCTGAATAGAATTTCCTAACAGTTGTTTCTATTTCCTATTACACAGTCTAACTAGAAACTGATTATCATCAATAAGAAATCTTTCATCTCTTAATATAATATGCACCTATCTTTCTGTGAAAATGTAGATAGATTATAAAACAGTAAAATAACAAAAGTGATATTAGTGAGAAAAATACTAATTCACTACATCCCTTGTACCTGCTCTACACGCTGTATTTATATGGCAGTCAGCTCCCAAATAGATGGCACCAGAAGATCAAAATACTTGCTTGTCACAGCATGCAAAGAAAAGGGAATTTTCTTTATCTGCAGACACACATTTCTTTGAAGCTGTCCTGCGAGAGGTATCTCTCAATTAAGTATCACTATTTCCCCTCTCTCCCCACCAAAAAAAAAAAAAATTGCAAACCCTTTTATTATGCCTAGGGGGATGGATGAAAAATTACAAACATTGCCAAGTGTGTAACTAGAAAAACTGCCTTGAAGTGGGTGGGGGTGTTTAGATCTTGGCAGCTGCTGTGTAATCAAAAGCTTTTACAAAAGCTAAAGTAATTTAAGTCTTGTCAGAGAGGCTTGCTGATTCTGGTAGTTATTTTCCTGCAGACACCACAAGTTGATCAGCTTTTCACACAGCATTGGCTGGGGCTGTAACCCAGAGTGAGTCCTCTGTCTGTCCCCTCAACAGAACCAAAACAAAAGGACAAGATTTTAGAAACAATGCAGAATCCATCCTTTAGAAAGCATGAAATGTAGTTAAGAACTGAAACTCTGGCTATTTGTTTGTTAATTTCCTTAAGTCATGTTAACCAAAGAAATCAGTAAGGTCTAGAAAGGTACCTTGTGTGGCTGACAGGGATACTCAGTACATCTTTACTGATATTTCTAAGGGAAGCCATAGGCACTGAAAACACCAAGATTTATTTTTTCAACTGCATTTTGCTTAGAAAGTTGAACTTTCATCTAAACTCCTCACTTACTCAGTTTTGAGAAACTGGAGGCCCAAGATGGTGCCCTTGCTATTACACCTCAGGCGATACAATAACCGAGAGTCACTTCTTTAGACACACTGGCATCCAACCAGGCTGGAAAAAGCCCTCAACACTCAGAACAGCATCAGCATATGCAGACAGCAAGAGTAAGGTTTCATGGGAGAAAGGGAATTTGAAATTTTCTGGTTTTAACCTATAATTCAAAAGAACTACAGAATGTGTACAGAAGTCATCTCCACCTGGGCAGCTGGACAGAATTTGAACAGCACACTTGTATACACAGCCTGTGAAGAATTGCTAAGCATCAAGAAGACTCAGGTTTAAAAGCCAAAGAGCAATTACAAAAAGCTTGAGCAGAATCAAGCAACAAGTGTTTGGGGTTTTTTTTAAATGTAATATGAATCCTTTTCTAAATGATGGATTATAATTTTTTATTTATAAACCATGTATTCAGTTAGTCAGGTGTCTTCTCAGATTCATGTTGAGTCACATACCAACATGCAATCAAATGAAGCTTAAAAAGAAAAAAATCTATTTTTTACATATGATACGAAATGCATAACAACTCCCAAGGAGAATGCCACAATATAAGCAGAACACCCACATAACTTCTTTTTTTTCCATGTGCACAGAGACCTATGATTAAAGTCTGAGCTCCCATGGTTTTGATGCATACAAATATGCCTTACACACACTGTCTCAGCAGGCACTCATTATGCAGTCACAGCAAAGAAAAAGTAAATGCCTCACTGAATAAGTAGGAAGGAGGATATTTTTCACCAGTTCTGTTGAAAGGCAACAACAACTTAGAGAAAAGAGGAATTATTGCATATCCCCTTTTTACTCACTATTTGGGATAAAACAGTTTACTGATATAAATAGCTAAAACAATAATTCAGCTAAAAAACATTTCCAGAAGCTATAAGCCTCAGAAATTCCTTACCATTCAAAGAGTAACTAAGCAAGTACATAAGATTAAATAGGGAATGTAAAACCAAGTAACTTATTAATTTAAGCCAAAAATAACAACCTGCCCTTTTAATATTTTGGGGGTAAATTATATTTGTTCAATTACTCAGATGCACAGTCACTGAAACCAAGAGTTACTCCAGGAGATGTGGTCTAGTTCTTTGCAGCATTTTTGTTCCATGGTGGATGTCAATTAACCCCTCAGTTTCAGATATATTAAATAATACAAATTAAGATTCAAAGTAGTCTAAAAAAGACATTACAGGGATTTCCTACAGTTAGGAATATATATCACACTTCAGTATCCACAGGCAAACCCTTCTATAAGTGAATGTCATTTATCTATACCTGAGGGAAGAATTTATTTTTAAGAATGCAAATGCTGGTTACATATTTAAATTAATGAAGCATGTCATGTAGGTCAAGGACGAACTGGAGAGAATTTTTTTTTAGTAGTTTTAATGCTATCTGCAGCAGTTTTCACACATTCTTAAATTAGTCTGTAGGCATTTTGAAGGTTAAAGAACAATGAACTTTGAGAACATAATCATGAAGTTCAATGTGAAGAACATCTTAAATCATATGCTAGAAGGGCAGCATTTCAATTTTGCCAGAGGCAAGGTAAAAAGCTTAAAAACAACTGTGTTGAATGGAAACTTGTTACATAAAAATACAGGTATGAAAGAAATACTAAGACTAAAGCTGTGACTGAAAACTACACATTTCTTGTATTTCTTTCCTGCAATGTCTCTCCTGCTCAAGCTTTACAACCTACAGAGTCAAAGACAGAAAGAGTGCAGTGACCGTAGAAATTAAAAAAGTATTTATCAATAAGGCAAACAACTGTAAATTATGGAGTGGTATTTTGAAATTATATATGCGGGAGATCAAATGCTTCTCCGTACGTCAGGAATGTCATCTACACTTATTATTACACATTGATTATTTCATAAGTTCTTCAACTTCCATCTTAACACTACTAAAGGTTCATAGTTTTTACCAAGACAAATACTCCTGCAGAAAAACAGCAGCTGGAACTACACTTCTTCCTTTTCACCATTACAGACACAAACAGCACTGGAAGCACCAGTCAGATTCAGACCACACGTTGATTTCACAACTGCCACCAACAAATACTTCCTTATAAAATCCCTAACATTAACTTGCTGTTCTGAGCAGCTCCAGATTTTCAACTGTGGGCCATATGTGCAGGATGTGTTAATACTATAAAAACTTCAGCTTAGTCTGTTGAACCAGCAAGTTTTGATTACTATTACAGCTGGATCTTTACGTGCTAATCAGTTTCACAAATTCAACATTTGCACATTACAGAAGATTCCTAAAGAGAGCAAACAACAAAAGTCACAAAACAATTATTTTTGTTTGTTGGGGCTTTTTACTGCTGGATTCATCAGAATCTCTTCTTCTTGATTTTGGATAAGATTATTGTCTTTGAACAGATTATTTTTATTAATTTGTTAAGCAGCCCCATGAATTGGTTAAACTTTAGTAATTTGACACACCACTTCATGTTACAAATGCTACATACAACTATTGGTAAATGGCAGCACACGTCACTGCTTAATGAGCTGTTTCCAACAGGCCAGAGCACTGACAGTGTCTCAAGCACTTGAGGAGCCAGACAGGACAGACTCTCTGTGTCTGATCAGGAGCCCTCATGCAGGTGTACCACTCTCACTGTCAGTTCCAAAGACAGAACGAGGCACAGGCACAGAACACAAAAGCACAGCCTTGCTTCCTTGGAAATGCAGGACCAAGCAAATCCTTCTTAAAACCCCCTTATGTGGCTGAGGCACTGCATTAGGAAGATGCACCCTAAAAACTTCTCTTCCCAAGCCCTGTGCATTTGCACCTCCCTTGGGACAAAAGGCAGGTCATCATTTCTGGAATAAAGCCACTTGTCATCCAGTGCCCTCCCTTTCTATCTGTATATTAGGATAGACCACCTCAGACCTAGTAGAAGCGTTAAAAATACGTTCATTAATGCTTATAATGATAGCTTCATAATTAGGTTACGAAGGTTGTCTAAGGACTGTGAAAGACAACATAATTTTTTAGTTAGATCTAATTTCTGTTGTCTCCTTTCTTGTGGTTAGTTACCAGGTTCTAGCCTCAAAACTGTTCTGCTGAGCCCTGCTATCTACCTTTTTGCTCTATGTTTCAAAATAATCCACTTCAGCTCAGGTATAGACTGCCACCATCAGCATTGCTACAGATCCCGTTGTGCAGCTACAGCAACAATTTATTATTCAACAACAACAAGGTAGCAGAAGTGCTGGCTTTATGATTCTTCATATGTATTAGGAGTTCTGATGAAGATCTTTTTGTTTCTCTGATGAACAAAGACATTCTCTACAGATAATACAGCTGATCACATAGTAAGTATGAATCTCAGTAGGAAACTAGTATGCTTTGTTTCAAACCTGTCAACATTTTTCATGTATATCCAAAAAAGTTATTCATTGCACTTTCCTCACACAAATTCTCCAAATTCGCCAAATTAAATCTTTAGAAATACATTCTAAAGGCTTTGAATGGAAAAAAATGCACATATTAATAAAGTCAGAAAAGTATATTAAGTTCTCTTACGTCTCACTACTTCTTTCACTTTTAATAATATAGTGTGCTGAGCTAAGGACAACATCCCAATGGAGGTAGATAAATATTTGCATACAGCGACAAAAACATTTTCCCAGTGAGTCTGAAAAGAAAATGCAAACTCAGGGCTCATTATTACCAAGCTGAAGATTACTAATTAACAATTTTACTTGCAAAGAGTAATGTTTTAAAACAAACAGCTGCATTTGTAATTAATAGGAATAAAAAGTATATGGATGAATCGATCATTTGTACTGCAGAATTATAGTTTGGAGTGGGGAAGCATCCACTCTGTGAAAAAACATCAGTACTCATCAGCTATTTGTTTACTGTCTTGTTTCTGAAGCTGCAGAGAAAATTAATACCTGTCTGTGGTAACTGGCAATTCAAAACAGAAAAAGCCTAATTATCTAAAGTAACTGCTATCTTAGTAAAATGAAAGCAGGCATTTAACAAACAAATAGAATAGAGCTACAGCAACAAGTTCCTTCAGATGTCCATTTTCTTTATGCAGAACATACAGTATGGGTGACGATGGTTCTGGTAGCTTGTGATGTATTGTACAACCATTTTAAACAGTGATACAATATGTCATAGACAATAAATTAGCAAATACTGTAGTGGATTCACAGTCTTGCTCTTTCTTATCAACACAATTCCATAGTTCTTGAGGTTAAAAAACTGTTATGGCTTTAAGATTTTAAGCACTCAGCATAGAAATAATTTATATGTGGGAATCTAAAGTTGCAAGAATTTGTTACACTGCACTTGCCCTGTGCCATTTTCACAGGCAGTAACGCTGGAGGCTCTACTGTCTTCACCACTGCCAAAATTGATACATCACACTTCAAGAAAGTTTAAATATTTATATCCAGAACTGCTATTTTCAGGCTTTGCACAGATTTAACTGCTTTGAGTTTTAACTCTGGTAATTCTGGGCGCACTTTAAATTCGTATGCCAGATGTTTAAATTCCACAGAGGATTATTATTGCATATTTACTTATATAGATCCATCCCTCATGTATGTTGATGTTAACAAGAAAATAAAGATACTACCAGAGGAGGTAACACCTCCTTCTGATGAGACTCCTAGCAGGAGACTTGTTGATTGTGAGTTCTATATATGACCAACTTACTAATTTCACAAATTTATATCTGCATTCTCATCAATGAACATATAATTAAAAATGTTCAATTTTTCACAGGCTACACTTATGTAATCAGGTCTTAAAAAGTCAGCTTTTCTTTGAATGTTTGCAAGTCAAAATACTTCAGAACACTATACTATAAATTACTTGTTGTCATATAGAGACAAAAATACAGAACTGTTAGCAAAACCCCCCAAAGTGATAAAAAAAATAAACAAAAATCACAGTCACAGAGTGGTTGGGGTTGGAAGGTGGACAAAATCAACCTATATATTATTTTTATTTCTGCTTGCTGATGTACTAGAAATAAGGTTTGTTTGACATGTTGATTAGTGATTAAAACACAATATTGATACCCCAGTGTACATTTAGATGAACACTGTAGGAATAACTGATAGCAGACTGATTTCTCTTTGCAAGCATACCCAAAGAAAGGTAACCCTTCATCTAAGCAGGCACGTGTGATGAAAATATACTGAATTTGCTAATGGGGACAATAAGGAAGTAGAAATCAAGACACTTGACAATTAAGAAGGCAATTAAGTCCAAAAAACATATATATCTAAAAACATCTTGAAAACAAAGAAATAGGAGAATACAGAGAAAATATGAGATGGTGTACTTCAAAATATGACCTAAAGTTCAACATATATAAAACAAATAATCCCAAATAGATAGAATGGTTATTACTGCAATGAAACTCACAAAACTAATTCAGTAATATACATAAGAGCTTATTAGGAAGAGCAAGTCAGAAGCTAACTATTTTTAAATTGTATGTAGAATGCTAAACCCGGTTTTAATCATCACACATCAAACCAATCAGTTCTATATTTGACTTTTACACATTTTTCTAATCATCACAATTATAAACACGCACAGCAACTCTATACAGACATCTATATGCATATCTGTTTTGTAAGCTGCCCCTTTATCACAAATATTTTTAGACACAAGAACAGAAAAACAACCTGTATCAGCTAGAAGCAATATCTTCCCTGAATTATTTAATAATTTTCTTCCCAGTAATATAACAAATCATTTATTAGTACCTGCTCTAAGGCAGACTACACAGGCACTAATATTCCACATCAACCAAACAAAAATGACCACAAAATCCACCAAAATACAAGTTAAAAAACCTTCCAAAAAGGTAAGTAAAAAAGCACAATCACAGAAAAAAGGTAAAAGACCACCAAAAAACCTAAGAAGAAACAGAACTAAATTGACCCCTGATGTTGGAAGCACTTCTCTCAGGGAAGATAGCCCAGAGAGGAAGATAACTCAGAGGAAAATTGCATTTTTTATTTTGATTAATGTTTTATCAATGGTCAAAAAGTAATGTTTTAGTCATAAAAGAATATACAGAACGAGTCAGAAAATGCAATTGCTTCTGCACATGAATTCTTCTTCCTACAGCTCTTGTCAGGAGTATCTTCTGTGGTTAATTCAAAATGTTGAGGTAATTCATTTTCTCTCCTTTCTTTAATGTCTCCTGATTAGACGGAATGAAAAGTTACTTAGCCAAACATAGCAGAATTTCTGGAAGAACTCCCAAGCATTTTAACTGTCATATAAAGTATATTTTACTAAGGAAACAAAGGAAGTTATTAATATTTTAGTTAAGTAGTGCAAGCATTCTATTAGTTATCTATTAGAAATAGCTCTTCATGATTTTATAAAACTTGCAGTAACACTTTGCATCTGAAAACAGATTAAAACCCCAAATAATTATGAAGCTAGACAGACAGCATCAATTAGATGAAGTAAAGATACCTATTCCCTTAATAGAAAGAGTGCAGATTAATCTAAAAAAAAAGTTTTCAGCATTTCAGAGGGCATGAACCCTGGTTGAGGACTTATGGCCATAAAAAGGTGTTGATCAGTCTTATCTTTTAAAATGTTTTATGCAGCCACATACAGCAGAGTTGCCTGTGGATTGGACATAATAATCAGCAGGGGAAGGAGAGCTCATTACTACAAGCTCTCCTTCCCCTGCAGATTACCTCAGCATGAAGCCACGTATCTCAATCAAAAAAGATTGCTATGGAGAGCTACACAAGATGTTTCTAAATCAGCTAGCTTGGGGCTCAGCCTATAGCTGCAACCTTCTTTTAACCTTCAGAAAAGCAGAAGGACCAGGATGGTCTTTAATATGAACCATCTATAAGTTTAGAAATAAATCACTCAGCAGATAAAAGCCACCAGCAGACCTGGCCTGTCTCATGCTCACACAATTGAAGCCCAGTGCAAACACATGGAAAATTCAGCAGCAAGATCTAATGGAAAAGGGACAAGGCAGGACATTACAGGTGTGGGGGGCAGTAGTGGTCTAGAAGTGTCTAGCATATTGTAGAGTACTGAGAAGAATACTTAAAGCTTGTTGTAAATACCCCTAAAATATTCCTCAGACACAAGAAAACTTTCCTGTAAGTCACCAACAATCTATGACCATTTATAATGCCCAAATTTTTGACAAAGCTAGTGATGTCACTGATGTGTAACAAACCAGAAATATGCTCTACTTGCAGGGTGTGGGGGGCAAATAACAGCAAAGATTTAAATTTTCAGAGACTTGTTCAGAAAACACAGTGATGCAACAAATCTGGTAATAAGAGAATCATCTAAAGAAACTAGAGATATGTTTACTGAACCAAGCTTAATATAGTAATAATTTCTTATAAATTCAAAGAAATACACACCAGCATGGCAAAACAGAAGTATTATTTTAACTATAATATTAGAGTCAGAGACTGAGTAGCATTAAGGCAAAGGGGGCAAAATAGAGAAGGCTGTAGAAGTCCTTATGATGGATTTACTGCCGAAGGAATACAGCTCAGCATCACATTTCACATTGTTTGATGTTCTAAAATGCAGAAAAATGCAGTGTATGTTCAAATGTCAACACAGTACAGATTCCCATGAATGTCAACTATTACATAGTGACTATTCAATACAAATAATTGTATTGAATTGTATTTCATGGGTTATTAACAGCTGAAATTTCAGTTCTGACTCCCAGTTTCCTGGGACATACTGCACCACATCAGCCCCCACTTTGGAAATGAACTGTAGCTGATCAAGTCCCTTGACCTGATTTTGACACAAGATATCCCAGCCCCTATTGCTGTGTACTGAACCCTGTAAAATCAGCTCCTAAGTGAATGTGACAAGGAACACAGCAATGCTTGCCTATCTAGATGAGATCAGGCCTGAATCCTTAGCAATTATGTACTAGGCATTGTTTTAGCTCCACAGAAAGCAGTAACACATTCTGTAATGGGAATTATATAGTCTTTGTTCTATCAAAATTAAACTTAGGGACACTCTAAGCAAAGGTAATATAGAGGCACTGAAATGAAGTAGAAGTTGGGGAAGCACAGACACAAGTTACAGAATTTCCTGTTGGTGAGATTACATGTGAGGTACTGCACCCAGAGGAGATAATTGGGGACAGGTGTTAGCACGTGAAAGCCATAGTAACAAGAAAACAATAAAGTGCATCTAAGATGCCAAGCATAAGCTGATCATCTACTAAGATCAGAATGATTTTTCTTTTTCATATTCACTGTTGTACACTTTGAATCCTTATCTTCAGTCCTGAGAAAACCTACTAAAGTCCCTTTACCACTCATCACACAAAAGGCTGAAGAATACACAAGAATTGCTAATTACAGAGCCTTATTTACATGCTGCTAGAAATTGTTAAATCTTCTGGTGCGTGTGCCAACATATGGGACAAAGTTTCTACAAACCCAGTAAGACAGTTTTGTGAGAGGAGATTTTCAACATATTTATTCACCTCTGGTAGTAGCACACGTATCTTCTGCTACTTATACTTTATTTAGAGCTATTAGACTTGAGATTTTAAGTACCTTGGAGATTTTTCCTTAGATCAAGGAAAAAAAAATATTTCATTTATGTCATGAAACACATGATACAAAATCATGCTATAAGGTATGTGAACGAAAACAAAGCTGCTTACACAACAGGAAAACATTCTGGCCTATATTTTTCCCAAAATAAATAACCCCACATAAAATACATTTAAATAGTGGAAAAAATACCAAAAGCAAATACCAAAACCCCCCTGAAAGCTCATTACTCACAACTCTAAACAGATTCAACAGGTTCTTGTACCAACCATGCACATCTAAGAAGATGGAAACAGCTTAAAGCAAAAAAAGCTTATTTAAAGTAATAACTCTGTGAAAATGACAATGAATTTGAATTCACATCATCTATTAATTTCTTTTCTTACTATGATGTTATATAAAGGACTGAAATGACTTCATCTGAAACATTTTGAGCAAGATATTGGAAATATCCAGGGGAAAAACAGGTTAATGAAGCAAAAAATTTCAGAAAATGGTAATAAGTAAAACTAAGTTTCAACAGTTAAATTCTACCAGCCATAAAATACTTAAAAATACACAACATTCACTGGAGGTATATATAAAGCATATGCCAAAACCGGCTCTCATAAAAGTTATGTGAAAGGTTTATAATCAGAAATGCATCACTCAATTCTGCAGTTACAGAATACTAAGGTTACTTGTAAGGTTTTACCAATAAGTATCTATGATTCAGAAAGTCAGAGACCTGAACAAAAAACCCCATCATTACTCTTACCTTTTGCTATATGAAGTTCATCTGCAATTACAGAATACTAAGGTTACTTGTAAGGTTTTACCAATAAGTATCTATGATTCAGAAAGTCAGAGACCTGAACAAAAAACCCCATCATTACTCTTACCTTTTGCTATATGAGCTTCATCTGCCCTTCTAAATATAGGATCCGCCCATCTCTCTTTCTCAGTGTAATTCCAGCAGATCACTTTACTCTTTCCACCTGTGAGTTCCTGGAATTGTTAAAGTAGCTTTGAGATTTCTCATGGTTAAGAAATGTGGTTCAACAGAGCAAAAGATAAAAGAAAGGTCATCATTACTTTTCCCCTTTATAAATACTACCATTTTTTCTTTTCCTTCTCTGACACTTTTCTTTTTCCTCTTGTCTGTCTCTCCTAACTCACTCCTCATCAACACTGTCTCCTCCCTTTCTTCCTCTCAAATGCTGCATGCATGGCAAAGCTCCCCAAGTACTTGTTGCATTTACCACCCTCAGCTGAAACATACGGCCTTCTAGGAGAGATGAATCTCCTGTAATTTTTATTTGGACACAGATAAATCTGCAGTTTTTTATCTTACCTGCAGAAATTTAGGCAGGACTCAACTCTTCAACTTGCCATGTCAGTAGCCATTTTTAGTATCACTGTCTGCCTTAATGAGGTCACTTTGACTTGTATACCTTGGAAATTACCATGTACAGGCACGTGTTCACTGACACAAAATATATATAGGCTGCCCATTAAAACTGAACACATGTAATGGGACTATACATCTATTCTAACCCTCTCCTCTTCCAAATTAACTTTTCCTATAAGGTCACTGAATTTTACTGTGTTCACTAGGCCCCCACACGCTGCTCCCTGTTGCCAGGGGTCACAGCACACACAAAACCTGTTGCCAAACAGTAACTGCATTGTTCAACACTTGTATTAGAAGGGCAAAGCCTTGATGCTAAACATGCAATTGAAGGCAACAGGATACAGGTGAGACTATCCTCAGAGAGTAGGGCTGGAGCACTTGGGGAAATTCTGTCCAAAACAAACTAGTGGCCAAAGAAAGCAAGGAGGTGAGAGGCACTGAATTTTCACGTGCTAAAAGACTTTAAGTTATGACCAGATGCGCGCAAGCCCCGCACCGCCCGGCTGCGGAGCCGGACAGGTACCATCGAAGAGCTGCGGACATGCTGCTCCCGGGGTACGGGGCACCGAGCCCATCCCGAGCCCGGCACTGCCGCTCCGGACACCCCCCGGCAGGGCACACGCAGCTCCCTCCTTCCCTCCAACACCCACCGCCGGGCACTCGCCACTCCGGATCGCCGAGGAGCAGGCCATAACCCCATCCCTCCTCCCGGGACGGCTCAAACCCGCAGGAGCGGAGCGGCCGCGCTCCATTAAGCACCGCCGGCCCCGGCCCCGCGCCCCCGCCCTCNGGCCGCGAGGGCGGCTGCAAGGGCGGCGGAGCCCGGGCCGAGCCCGAGTCCCTAGCGCGGCGCGGGCAGAGCGGGGCCCGCGGGGGCGGACCCGCCCCGGGGAGGCCGCGCAGCTCCTGCGGCGCAGCTCCGCGGCTCCAGGGCCGGGAGCTTGGCACGGGCATCGGCCGCTTCTGGAGACTCATCCCCGGGCGTCTGTGTGTTTACAGGAAATAAACGGCTTCTGATGCGAGGAGCACGATGAAATTCGGTTGCCTTTCCTTCCGACAGCCCTACGCAGGGTTGCTTCTAAACCAAGTTAAAACGGTAGAGACTCGCTGGCGGCCTTTGCTAGCGGGCTACAAGAACTGCACCATTGCTATTCATATAGCTGTTAAGGACTGGGAGGATGAAACTTGGAGAGAAATTCTTCTGCATAGGTTTGGAATGACACCAAAACAACTGCAAGATTTGTTGGATGAAGGGGAAAAATTTGGCAGAGGAGTTATTGCAGGTAAGCATTCATGGGTTATATTTTTCTAAGCAAACTTGCAGTCCCTTAACATCACTCAAATATACATCTGCTTTATGTGTTTACACTCATTATGACATTTCTTTAACACTCTGAAGAAGTGGAGCATGAGTTGTGATTGTCTATTTCAATTCCTGTATGTTTCAGCACAACACATGTCAATTCCAAACTTCTTGCAGTTTGAGTTTAGGAACTCTTGTTGAAACCATTTTGCAGTACTCATGGTCAAGCAAATTCATGATGTTGCAGAGCTTTGCATGTCATTTTAGAATATACATAAATAACTACATAAATAAATCCTATTTCAGTTTTACAAACCCCCTCTGTCACTTTTGGTATTTGGGCAGTGAAGAAATTTGTTTCTGTAACATGCAGTGCAGAGGCAATGATGCGTCACTGCATAAAGTGTGGTAACATATAGCAGATGTTCACTGTACACTTAGTTTTTATCCAGAGCTGATTTTTTATTATTGCACTGGAGGTATCTTTCTTACACCATCTTTCATTGTCATTTGAATACTTTTAGCTATTCCTGCACAACAAATTCTTTCACATAGACTGAACATTGCTGAAAACTGTAGCTCCTACATTATATGTAGATTTGCAGCCTTAACATAAAATACATACTTAATTGTGGAGTCGGTAGGAATTTCAAAATAGTTTAATGATTTAAAGAGATTAGTGGCTTGAGAGGAGCAGAGAGTTGTATGCTTTACTGAAGCTGCTCCAAGGCCAAATGTAGCTCAGAAGTTTTGGTAGCAGCTGTGTCTCCTTAGATGCAGGCTGCTTTTCAAGGAATTCTGCATCACTGGGTGGTGGTGATTTTAACTGTTCCCTCCTCCTTTTCTTCACCCGAGTTGAGGCACATGGAGTTTTGCAACAAAGAGCACAGGTGGGAGGTGTGCCTCCCTCTGACTACTCTTCTAGTAATAAACTGCTGTTCTCTGTGTCCTTGGGGAAGGCTACTTGTGGAAAACTGCTCTAGGAGATCAGGCAACTGATTTTGTATTTTCATTATAAAATATAGGATTAATTGACGTTGGAGAGACATCACTGTATCCAGAAAACCTGCCTCCTGAAGAGATCCTGGAGCTGGAAAACAAAGCTGTCCTCAGTAATCTAGAGCAGAAATACTTGACTGTTGTTTCAAATCCCAGATGGCTCCTGGAACCAATTCCTGCCAGAGGGAGAACAGGGGTGTGGCAGGTGGACATCCCTGAAGAACTGATTCCTTCAGAGTTGTAGGTGTTGCCCCTTGCTATTATTTTTCTTGCCTAAATGCAGACTTGTATTTAAGATGTTGACTTGCCTTGTTTAGGATTCTATTCCAAAACTATTTGAAATGGCAAATACAGTTGAAGAACTGGTTTTCTGAGGCAAAACCAAACAAGATGTGTCTTTATAACGATTACAGGAAATTACTGTTTTTCTAGACTTTTCCTGTATAAACAACTAAGTAAATGCCATTTTTAAAAATGTATATTTATGGAGTGTATGCCAACTTAAATGTAAATTAAAATGAGTTTTTGATACCTGCATCTCTGATTATAGGAAAATGGTGCTTACAAGCAGGCTACCACAATTAATTGGACATGTCCCAGACCATTCCTTGTCCTGCTAAAGGAGATACTCTTTTCATCCACACTTCAGGCACCCAAGATGTGTTGGATTTGGCTCTATGACCTGACAGACATTGCAGAAAGGCCCTTTTGAGAAGGTGCTGTAGAAAAAGAAACTGAGCAAGTATTACATCTTTTTTCTCTTATTTAAGATGAAAAATACTAGTACTACAATCAAGACAGGTGTAAAGAATTACAAAAAACAGCCATTAAGTTTTGACACTCTCAGGAGTTTTTCAAAATTTACACCCTACACTACAGTGAAAATACTTCTGATTTTCTGGAGCAAGAGCCACACCTAGGCACAGCTCCTGTGCACAGGACAAGGGGCAGAGCCTTTGTATTCAGACACATTACTGGAGCTCTTAGGAAACTGTTCCCTTGGATTGTCCCACTTCTGCCAGAGCTGAGCAAGGTACCTGGCACGTCCAGCACTGGGCCCAGGGCAGATCCATTGCAAACCACACGTGGAGCTGGGCTGTGACCTCCACACAGACAGAGCTGCTGCCAGCACAGCAGGACGGGTGGGGAGTGACTGCAGGGCAGGGCTGGGTGAAGCAGAGCAGCTCCCTGGTCCCAGCCCTGCTGTGTTTTGGCTGAAGGGCAGGTGTAGAGGCTGGAGCATCTCCGTGTTGGTCTGAGCAGCAGCACCTCAGGCCCTGCCTTGGCCCTGTGCTTGGCAGGTGAGTCCTTCTCCAGTGCAGAGCTGTGCCAGTTCTCCCCTGGACCTGCTGTTCACAGACTGCTCTCCTCCTGGGAAGTGCTTTCTCCTGCAAGCTCAGCGTGTGGTTTTCTTTTCATGGCTGTGTGCAGGCAAATTGATGTCCAGTAACAATCCCGCTGATGTTTGATGTTTTGAGCAAGAATGTAATAAAATAAAATAAAACTGCAGCAAAATTTAAACTGTGGGATGGGATAGTTCTGGGTTGGGTTTCAAGCAGTAGCTGCTCCACAGGCAAGAAAGGGGAGCTCTGGAAAATCAGAAATGAAGTGCTGCATACAAGTTTTTCCATTACACACACCTTGAACACATGCAGAAATGTCCACACACTCCCTGATCCTACTGCCATGCTAGCAGTAAAGAAATGAGACCTGTGGTATTTAAGCTATCTAAACTGTGGGTTACCTAAACACAGAGAGCAGCTGCAAGGGTTTGGTAATGAGACATCTGTTTTTATAAACTACAGGACTACACATTGCATAGACTCCATTTCTCCAAAATACCTGCAAGTCCAAGGCACACTGTCAAAGCAGGTCTTTCTTCAGACAAGAAAACGCTTTGCCAACACCAACAAAATCCTATCTTGAAAAGTTTAATCATTTACACTGACCAACACAAAGTTGGTAACAAAGACCAAGCTATGATATTTATACCAGCTAACCACCAGCTGTGAAACCTACCACAAATGTTTCTGGCAGAGACCACACAATGCAAGGAGGAACAGCTTATTAAACAGCCAGTCTAATGGGAGAATGGTACATGCTGCTCAAGAAGAATCAAAATGTGAAACTGGAAAAGCAACAAAAACAACATGTAACTCCCAAGCCAGCACAAAAGTTGAAATACTTCCATGAAAATTTACATAGCTAACTCAAAAGCATCATGTAAGTCATCATACATTCCCATACACCATACTTCCCCCCACTAAAGAAGCTTCCCAGTGCTGCCTCAGAAGTGCAACACTCTTGTGCCTCTGGCGTTGAGACAATGATTGTGGCTGAACAGAGAAAGAAGTAGAGAGGTACTATGCTAAGGCATCCCAAAGCATTTAAAAGAGACATGGAAACAAGTGTATATTTAGGACCTAAAAGACACCTGGAATAGCATAGGCATTTCATACAGGGTTTTTAAAAAAATACTTTTAGATAATACTTATACTGTACACAACAGGACTTTTAAACAATATATTACACTGCTAAAAATGTTCATATAAATACTATACAGGCAAGCGTGCAACCAACCTGGTTTGGAAGGTTCACAAATTAGACAACCACATATTTCTGGAAAAGCACTCAGATTATCTTCAAGATGACTGATTGGTGTAACCCAAGCCACTGATTCAGCAATACCTATTTTAAAGGAATTGGGACAAGGCATGAGATGAAATACATCTGTCTCCTGATGACCAGTTCAAGTTTAATATGCTACTGTCATCTTAATCTGGCATATCAATGTTTAACTTAGGAGGTGGAATCACGTATTTTCCAGGACTCTGTGTAATGACCACTCCAGTCTTTTTTCGGAACATTGGTGCAATTTTTGGCGGTTCGGGCAGCGGCGTTTCCTCTGTCTCCTCATTATCTTCATGATGAAGATCATAAGAGATATTTCCATATTCTCGCAAGAACGGGAAAATTTCAAGCAGGAACTGGCAAAAGTCTTTGCGAATTCCAAACCACCCTAAAAGAAACCAAATCATTTTACATTATTAACAGAATGAACACTTAATTAAGTAGACAGACTATTTAAGGTCTCTTGATTGTTTGCATATAAATAAGATTTGTTAATGCTTCTTCTCAGGGTTCCTTATGCCCATCATAACACTGCAATTCAGGTTATATCCACACACAGTCTGGACCAGCATTTGTACATTCCATGTCTGCACATGAATGCCTGTGTGGAAATCCATTTGTGTAAATTACAGCTACACTACCCCAGCAAGAATCCATTTCCTTTCACACATTACACAGTGTCAGGTCACATCAGTACAGAGAAGGAACACAAAAGATTTTGCACCTCAACCAAATTAAGCAGTGCCACAGGGTAGGACACTTTAAGCACTGAAACCTTATTACAACTGCCTGAAAATAGTAGCAACAGGAAAGTCTTTTTTGAAAATCTTAATAAAAGACACTGATTTTAAATCTGTTTCCAGGATTCCAAAATACTTACAGTGATTGCCTCCTTTTTGTCCAAATGTTGTTGCCATTAACGTTATCAGTGAAAGCCAGAGAGGAACAAATATGGGTATGAAAGAAAAAGAATTGTGCCCATCCAGTCTGTGTACTAGCAAGATCTAAATGGCAAAAAAAAAAAGATACAATGTCAGTTTAATTGCAATACTCACTTTCAAACTGCTTGAAGCATGCTGATCTAAAATACTTCACATATCTGTGAGGAAAAGATGGCCTTCACAGAAGCACACAGTTATAGTTCCAATGTGATGCAGATTTTACTCAAGAAACTTGAGAGGAACACAGAATTCTGGGTTTGTGTTTCATATTTGCTGTTAATATTTTATTCAAAAACAAAGAGCAGCATTCTCATTAAGTTCAAAAATCATCATTTGTTTACTTACTGAAGAAAGAACAAGACACATCAAACACATGATGGCTTTTCCTACCTCAAATGTAAGCAGTGGCACTACAATTGTCATCCAGCTGACAGCCATGGTTATGTGTGTCCTCCTCTGCTCTGCGATCACGTCCATGGAGCGCAGGAACAGCACAGACCACACAATGTAATAGAGCACCACGAGGCACAGGAAGGACATCAGGATCCACAGTGGAACACAGACAACCTGAAAGAAAGACATTTGATTTGTTTCAGTTGTGTTGTTTTTGTTGTTTTTTTTTTTAAATAAAGAGAGTCTATGTATTAAGCCTGAACAAGAAATTAAGTCTTTAATATAATGTCTAACAGAAGAGCATGAACTCATGTGTTGTTTTGAGACATATCAGTTCAGGGGTTCCTCAGCTTTCTAAACCCCACCAAGTTGAAACAATTTAAAACTAAGGCAATGTAGTTCAGCTTTGCTAAGACTTTGTGATTTTGCATGGGCTCAAACTGTACTTGAAACTGATTTTTAGCAAGTACTTCTTACACTGGATACATTACTTTAAAGGGTTTCAATCCTTTCTCAAGTTTTTTTGACAACAGAAAGGACAGACTTAACCATGCCAGATAGTCAGTTTTATGGTTGTTTACAAAAACCCAGACACAGAAACAGTGCTTTTGTATTCTAAAAGCACTTGGGACAGAACATCTCAGCAGTTTTGACAGGGACTAACTACTTGCCCGGTAAGTGGATTTACATTCAGGGTAACACAACAAATAAAACTAGTTATTTACCACACTGTAATTTACCAATACATTCTCTAACTCACCAATCATTTTCATGGCTTGTTTAGTGTTCCCATCAGGAACTCTGGGTGGGGATTTCTCTTTCAACTGCTGCTCAGAGATTAACTGCAGTTGATGGCACATTGCTGTCCCTCAGAGGATGAGGTGCCCAAAGAACAGCCTCTGATTGCCATGACCACTGAATGGAATGCCAGACCTTCAGTGAAGGATTGCTAAGTGAGCAAAAACGGGATCATGGACTGATCATGTATTAACTGTTCCCTAGAATAAAGATCTTTATGAAATTCATAATTTTAAACAAAGATAAGAAGAAAACATTGGTTACATACAAGCCATGGCCATCTGATGATGTCATCTAGTCTGAGTGCAATAAATATGAACTGTAGAATATTGACAGAACACAAGATTTCCAGCTAGGAAAAGAGAAAAAACATTAGTTAATTCTTACTATGATACACTTACTTCCAGTATAACCAATGAACCTGTTAAAGCACTTCTCTGACCCCATTCTTATCACTGAAATACGAAAATTCATTTGCGTTTACATTTGCTATTACTAAACATCCCTAAATTTGTGCAGATGGGATCCCAACCAAATAAAGTAGAGTCAGCTGTTTTCAAGATCTTCCTGGTATTTAAAAAAAAAAGGCATTCAGAGTGACTATAAAAATAAGAAAAGCCAAACTCATCAGAAAACAACTTTACTTTTCATACAGTAAACACTGTTAGAAGTAATTTAAGTAGTAAAAATACTTTCAACTTAAAATTAGCAAAAATAATCTTTTGGAATATTTTGTAGTTTCAGTAATGGGCAGAACTACCAACATTCCAAACTAAAAGTCTAATTAAAATTAAAAGCACTATTTAGGGAAAAAAGAAATAGATGGAATATTAGAATATGACATCCAAATTAAAATAATTTCCTGTATAATTGAGAGATATTTTAAATGACACTGAAGACGTTGGTTTTGTGGCAATAGAGCAAAGTAGTTCTTCTCATTAAAACATTAGTGGAAGGTTTTCATGAGTCCTGTTTGCCAATATGAGAAACAGCCCTTTGTTATACAACAAAGAGAGACGATGAAACATCCCACTTGGAAAGATTCTATTTGTCAAGTTTATGGGCAGTCCTACAATGGGTAGGATTTTCAGATAATAATTCTGTGGTCTCTGAAAAGTCTAAATGAAGCTTTTGAAAGCAAGCTTTTTAGCTTGTATTACTCATTTTAATAAAAACGATGCAGTTATGTAAGGCCTCTTTTAAATGTAATATTTCTCTGAAGGCAGATACTAGATGCTGCTTCTCACTAACAGTCATGATTGTGTAGACTGGGATCTGGATAAACGCCTTTGGAAGTCACAGTACAGGGAGCCAATCCAACAGGCAGCACGCACTTGCCAGCTTCAGGGACCACACCAAAGTCTCCACTGTTCAACTACAAATTACTTTTAAAAGACTGAAAAAGTAGATTTAAAATAATTTTGTACCACTGGCTTTCTTAAAAGAATAAGCCACCAAACCCCCTTTACTCAACGATATGACCAAACAACTAGAAAGCTGCAAGAGCAGAGAGAAAAATACAAAAATCAGAGGATCAATTGCTGTAAATGATTTTTAGAATCAAGTTAACAAATGAGATCTATATGGGAAGTGTACACATATTTGCAGTGGCTCACAACTCAATGAATTCCACATGCTTTAAATAAATAGTGCTTTACTGACTATAAAAGAGTGTAATACATAAAAGGAAGCCTTTTTTGAGCCCATCATGATACTGAGACAAAAACCCCAGCATGTACTTACTGATCACCTAATCAGATGCAGAACAGGAATGAGCAGATAATGTATTTCAGATTAAATACTTAGAAAAATAATAAGATATTAACAACTGCTTTGATTACTCAAGTCAAAACTTGGTGTCCTGGATTAAAGGCAGACCCCTCATGCTTCTAGCAAATGAAAGGGAAATGATGAAGTCTTCACAGAGTAAAAAGAAGAAAAAGTAGAACAGCACTAAGTGAAGATGACTAAGAGTAAAAAAAAATAAAAATGAGTTAAGACAGCTGTTGCCTTTTATGGATTCCACTTTCTTCTGCCCATACTTAGCAGCTGTGCAGTCATCTGTAAATCAATGGGCAATCAAGCATCATCCAGTAGATAGCAAGCACTTCTGCACAAATTTTACTTTTAGCAATGGTTAACTGCTAATAGAACCTTGCAAAATAAAATTCTATTGGCAAATGTTTCAAAATTAACTTAGGATATCAGTTTACCAGCCATCATAACAATCACCAAAAATGTTCCTCTCTGGTGACAAACTCATCTTATGCTACTGTTAAAGAAACAGTCCCTTGAAATTAAAATACCTGGAAAAACTGAGCCTCATCTAAAAATCAGATTTTTAATTGTCTTGGGGTAGTTTGAGGATATGGCAAAACAAAAAACTCTTTAAAAAATTCAATATGAATTCTAAATTTGTTGCAAAATGTCACAATTGTGGGAGCACCTTGAGAATCCTTCCAGGGATTCTTCCAAAGTCAAATGGAGTTAGAGATAAGATACAGGCAGAAAATAAAACCCTAATGTTACTGCCTCCCATTCACATTCCCAAATTAAACACACAGATTGTGATATTAAGACATTTTCAGCCCTGATTACGTGGGGTTCTGGAAACTCAATTCTGCCTGGAGACAGTACTTGTAACCAGTGGAATTTTCTTCTGTTGTTTCCAGGTAAGTGTCTGGTATTGATCTATACTATAGAGTTCCTGGCGAGTTATTTGAACACAAAATAATAAAAAAGCAAGTTCAAAACATGCTGCAATTTGGTAGTTGAAAAAACTAGAAGATACTAGAAAAAGTTATATTACTCCTGATCCTGATTTCACTCCTATTTGCAGGTGAGTGCATTTACAGCTGAGTGCAATTAATTGGTGAGTGCAATTAATTGGACTGATGTAGTCTTCTGAATTGTGCTTTCCTGAGAGACAAACTGCCACAGAATTGATGCCAAGTGCTCACTGCCACGACTTTTTTACACATCACAAAGGAAGCCTCACCTCCAGGGACCTGTCGTGTCGGAATCCCCACACACAAGCTGCAACTGAGACTGGAGACACAAAGAACAGTGGCATGAAGACCAGAAGCCAGAAATGGGTTCCTCTTTCAATCCTGTCACACACCAGGACTTCAAACATCAGCAGCAGCAGGTGGATGCCTACTGCTATTAACATAGCTTTGAACTCCACACAGGTTTCTCCTTCTGCTCTGAAGAGAGGATAAGGAAAAACTTATTTGCCTGTAAGAAAGAAAATTACCCTGCAAGCATCCCAGGACATTTGCTTGAGCTTCAGATATTAACATTTGTTTTTAATAAACATACATATTATACCCATTAAACTCCACTCCTGATGACCTAATAGGATTTCTCGTCCATAAACTGCACGTTGGAAGTATTTTACTCAAAGGGTGCAGTGGGACTTTGACAATTTGAACATTTTTAAGGAATCCATAACAGGGCAGACAAAACAGGATTTCTTTGCTAGTATATCAGCAGTCAGCTATCATGCAGGCTGTTAGGAAATAAACTAAATTCAAAATTATCTGTTTGATTTCTGCCCTAGCATTCACTGAATCAACATCTTTTCCCAGAAATTCTTTATTTACCTAAGCCAGAGTATTGCAACAGATATTTTATGTTACTAAAAGAAAAAGCCTCAAAAATGACAGCACACCAGAGCTTTCCCTTCACCATTACATCCATTACTAGAAGGGGCAAACAAGACCTGAACCACACAAAACGTGGGTGTATCAGCAGATCTGTGCACCAAAATTTTTCATGTAGTATTCACCACATACAGTAAAGACATTTATTGCACTTCATTTAAGGTCATTCTTCTTTTGCCCAAGGATCTTCAAATTCACATTCTTCTCAAATTACCAAAAAACACTGATGTATTTAAAGCTGTGACAGTTATATTGCCCTAGGCTGAGGAGGCACAACAAGCAAATAGCATCAGCTTACCGGTACTGGGGGTTTCGGGCCCACACTCCTGTTCCCACTGAGGCACCAACAATCACCATGAGCTTCCACAGCCATATTGGAGCAAACACAGCCCAGTAACTCCACTGAATTTTGTCATCCAGACGTAGAGAGAGCAACACAGAGAAGAGCAGCAGGCAGGCATAAATAAGGAATTTGCTATTGAATAATAAAAAAAGACCCAGTCAGGAATCAAGGCAGGCAACTTCACATTAACTTTATGGAGGACAACAAAATCAGTCACAGCTGAAATTTCACTGGGATACTTCCTAACAGAAAACATGTCAAGCTTACTTGCAAAGAATCAAATATTTCATCATAGATACAGCATTTCTTTCACTTATTAAAAGCATTTTTGCATAACAATTTCAAGTGAACGGACTGAGATAAAGAGTTCCCTTCCACAAGGATCAGTCAGGAGCTGTATTATTAGAGGCTCACAAATATACCAGCTGACATGTTTTTTAAAAATGTGTTCTGTCACACAAATCAAATGAAGTAGCTTTTGATATTCAAGAAAAGAAAACCCAACAGGTTAAACTTCTGGCAAAATTACCTATTATACACTGAAGTTACCTATTATACACTGAAGTTTCTCACTGGGACATTGAGGATGATGCTTACAAATTTAAAATAGCTACACTGATACAGTTTATAACATGTCAATTTAAGAATGAATAAACATATCCAGACTACTTGAGCAGTGGCACAGCAACTGCTTGTACCACCAAAAGTCAGACAAAATAATTACACAGTAGGTGATTTCCTCAAAGGACAGGAAGGGAGAAGTCTCCCACCCATCCACCAGAACCTCAGAGACTGCTTCATAAAACAATAAAACACATAATTAGGTTTCAACACTGCTTCAGTGAAGCAATTGTATGTATTTTAAAACATGGATAACCTAAGGAACAGAATAATGCAGCAACAGTCAGGAATTACCATTTCTCTAATAGTTCAACTCAAAGCACCCACCTTCACTCACATGAGATAGTAAAGCACTCATCAGATCAGGACTGCTGTGTTTTGATACCAAGCTGTTTTGTCCCTACTCAGAACAAGTGTCTCATCTGCACCTTAACAATGAAAACCAGATTTATTGTGTCAGCGTCTCCCCACATGCCTGATGAAACTACCTCGGGATAGGACGATATAAACCGGTCACACTTCATAGCAACAAGGAGATGTCTCAGCTCCTCGGCTAGTCATCCTTATTAGACATTGAATATTTGTGTAATTTGTACTTTCCCTGGCTCCTCAATAAATACAGCAGTGAAATACCACTGCTCCCCGGGTGTTCAGGCACCAAAACACGAAGACACCTACAAAAGTGCAACATTCGGCCGGCTCGTTCATCACCAGGACCCAAATAAGCTTCAAGCATTACTCTGCAGTAACAAAACTTCATAATCTTCTTCTTCATCTGCTCTTACTTTTTCATTACTCGGACCACACATATTTTAATTGTTTATTTCAGCCTCTGTAACAATGCACTTCCTGGAGCTTTGGTTACCCTTTTGTTGTCTAAACAACTGAACACAGCCTGCTCTAACTGGCATCATGTAAGGCCTCTTTCACGTGCACGGTTTTTCCAGGACTCTCAAGCCACCTTGCACAACTTACTTGCAGGCCCTCAGTCTGTGGTCTTAAAATACCTGGTAAAACCCGGTAAAACTTAACTCGTCCTCTCAGTTCCTATAAAAGTTACGTGTCCTTACTTGCTCGGAGAGCCAGCAGAACCGCCGTGACCATCACGTTGTTAATGTGAAGGCAGGCCGAAGGAAGGGCTCGGCTCCGCCGTGCTCCCCGTGCAGCGCAGAGCTGCGGCCCCGGAGCCTCCGCACAGGCAGCGCTGCGCGGGGGCCTGCGGAGCCTCCGCACCCCAAAGCACCGCAGGGAACACTCGAACACCACGGAGAGCCGGCGAGGAACCCGGCAAAGTTACACAATAACAGAGCAGATGGCTGGAAGAGGGGCTGGAAAGCAGATACAGAGCGCTCGCGTTCCCAGCGCCGGAGCGCGGACCGGCGGCGGGGAGCGCGCACCCACACCCGCGGCGCGGGGAGGGCTGGGTTCCACAGCCTCAGAGGTCTTTTCCAACCCGGCTGATGCAGTGATTGTGGGCAGGAAACCGGCCGGGAACGGCGCGTTCCGAACGGCGCCCGAGCTCGCGGTGCGGAAGGGCCACACGAGGCCGCGCTCCGCTCCAAAGCTAAAGGGTCCCGCACCCAGCGCTGCTCCCGGCCGGGACCCCGGGCTAACCCCCGGTCCGGCGCTGCCCGTGCGCTCACCTGGGGTTGAAGTCCTGGAAGAAGCCGCGCAGGTTCATCGCGGCCCCTCTACCAGGCGCTCATGGCGCGGCGCCGCCACCGCTCCAGGGCCTGGCCTGCCCGGGCCTCGCCGCCGCCCCACGCATGCGCGCGGGCCTCTACCGGGAACCGGGCGGGCCGGGCACTGCCGAGCTTCGCAGGCGGGCACTACGCATGCGCACCGGGCAGGGCGGTGGCTCTGCCCGGAGATAAGCGGGGCAGAGCCGGGAGGGGCGGGGCCAAGGCGGGGCGGGGCACGGCGCGGTGAGGCGGGGCTAACCCGGGAGAGGCGGAGCTGAGGCGGGGCACGGCGCGGTGAGGCGGGGCTAACCCGGGAGAGGCGGAGCTGAGGCGGGGCACGGCGCGGTGAGGCGGGGCTAACCCGGGAGAGGCGGAGCTGAGGCGGGGCACGGCGCGGTGAGGCGGGGCTAACCCGGGAGAGGCGGAGCTGAGGCGGGGCACGGCGCGGTGAGGCGGGGCTANGGGAGAGGCGGAGCTAAAGTTTATCGGTGGGCGGGGCTAACCGGGCAGGGGCGGGGCGGTCCCACCCCGGCGCTTCGGCATCTCGAAGAATTTTTTCCTCATTTCTGGCCCAAACCACCCTTCTGCCAGTGGGAAGCCAGTCGTGCGGTTCCTGGTGCTGCACGGCCTCATAAAAGTCCCTCTCCATCTCTCTCGGAGCCCCTTGGGTACTGGAAGGTGCTCTAAGGTCTCCCTGGAGCCTCTCTTCTCCAGGCTGTGCAGAATTTGGATGACAGTTTAAGAATCCCTGGGCAACTCCGGGACATTTCAATGTCTGGGACAATTAAATCCCCAGGCATTTAGGGACAGCTCTACAAAAAGTTTGTCATAATCCAGTATTCACTGAGAAATACTTCAAGTAAAAATTCAAAAAACCCAAACAAACTATGTATGTACCTTCTTGAAGACAAAATACTGCTTACTAAAAATCTTCAGCCAACTAGAAAAGGCATAGGAAGAATCAAGGTAGACTTAACTGAAACAAATTGTGGTCAGAAAGGAGAGAACTGCGCTTTCTGTTGTTTGGGGTTTTTTTTTCCACTTGTTTAAGTGAAAGTAATTAGCAGTTGGAACAAATGACCCTGAGAAACAGTAGATTTTTCATTTTTAAATAAAGTCTGTATGGCTCTTTGGGAGATAGATGCTAATCTAACTCATGCTTATGAGTTTGACTCAAGACTTATGAAATTCTATAGCAGATCAGGATAGTTTACATGATGCCAGGGTACATTATCTGGTGGCACTTTTTTGAAGTGAAAATCATCAGAGCTCCTCCCTCAGGGTGATATTGCAAGTGAAATGCTAATACAAATTAACAAACAACAAAACCGACAAACAACAACAACAAAACAAAAACCCCACAAACAGACAAACAAACAAACCCCACAATCATAACTTAAGCTTTAGTTTTCGCAGAAAGATGAATTTAAGTAAATTGTCTAAATCTTCCACCACCTGATAGCAGGACTGGTAATTTGTACCAACTAAGAAGTTAGGTGTACAGGCAGCGTGATTTGTTAAATACCACAGCTGCTCATAGCCCTTGACAGTACTCATTAGTTACTACAGCTCTACCCAAAGATGTGATTCATCTGGAGATATTCACTGATAAAACTGTAACTCAACTGGCAAGAGCACAAACAGCTGACAGATGTCCACACCAGGAGCTTTCTACACAATATATTCAACTGGTAAAGCAAGGGCATATCAAAGGCTACAAGAAAGCAAGGACATGCCAGCACAATGAATGGCAGTGGGGAGGGTGTGAGGGGACTGGGGAGAAATCTGGACAAGAGAGAAGCCAGAACACATAATGGAAGAAATGGGAAGGAAAGTATGAAGGCTAGACACTCTTCAGAGACTGATAAGATGGAAAGGGCCATGATGGGATCTGTGCCAGGGCAGTACAAAAGCTTGTATAGAACCAAAGAATTAACAGGCTTAATCAAATGGGAATTAGAACCTTGGTTTTCATTATGCTTTGAAAAAGTTTAGCCTCACCAGTTTGGAAGACAGAAAGATTATGCATAATATATTTGTCCAAGATAAAATACACCTACTGCAATGCATAAAGAAGCTACTAGACAAGACCTGTAAGCATAATCTGCAGCCAGATGTAATCATAAAACAAAGTCCAAATATTAATAACAAGGAATTAGCTTGAGAACTTTTAATAATTCAGAAGGCTAATAAAGCAGCTTGGCATTTCTGAGAATATTCATGAAGTTCTGTAGAAGTAAATCAAGAAAGATTTGTTCTGCAGTTACAATGTTTGGCTGACTGCCCAGGCAGCAAAATAGTTCCTATGAGGTATGAAGAACTAGGAAAGAAATCCTTGGTTACAGAAATAAAAGCTCAGGGAACATACTTTTGTACTGGTACCTCAGGAGAGCTAGAGCTAAGTTTTTTTGTTTGAAGTCAAATAATTGCAAATTTTAGGTGCTTTCTCAGATTTTTTTTGTGGTCTCAGATTTCCTGATTACTATGGCTAAATACTACCTACACATGTGAGGGTGATGTTGGAGAGAGTTGCAGAGCAAAGAAAACCTAAGCTCTTGTCTAAACTTAAAGGCTTAAAAGATTTATCTTAAGTTTACATTTTATAGTAATTTAAGGGTAGGAGGAGTAATATGGGCAGCAGATAGAAGAAGCAGCAAGTCATCTGCTTTTTGTTAAGACTTTGTGTCTACAGCTGATCACGACTTAAATGCTGTGAATTGAAGTGAATCTCCTGAGACAGTTTATGTTGGAGACCAAACAAAAATTTTGGTTTTACTCCATTTATCTGTTTTCTCAAATTAGTTCAAGAAGAGATATATAGGGTGTCTCTTATAGTCACTGCCATTACTGCTTTCATAAGCCATCTACTTGTATTCTTATTCTGCTCAAAACCAGAAACTAGGAGCATCCCTATCCTTGACAGGCCAAAGTTAAATGCAGGAAACAAAAGCTGAATCAGCCTTCTAATTTGAAAAGCTTGCTTTTCTGTTGACAGTCAGCCTTGACTCCTTTCTAACATACCATATAATTCACATGTCCTATTTGCTTTATAGACTTCTCAAAGTGCCACTGTGAGGTGACTGGAATACTGCAGCATTTAAAGGGAGGACAGTAGTTCAGCAATAACTGACTGCTGCAGCTGACAGCAGAGTCATGAACTGTTTCTAGGATCATCTTTCATGGTCTATGACAGAACATCAAATTGTTTACAAAAACAAATATTCAGGTTTGAGAATCCCCATTTGAATTTCAGTTATTTTGCTGTAGGCCTTACTGTTAAGATTTATTCACAGAATAAACACAGTTTGACTGATATTTGACAAAGAAGAGATCATTCAATCTATTATGTCTTTTTGTAATTTTGTAATTTTGCACAGTTAAGAACAGTAATGATCTAATAAGTACATACATGTTATTGCCACTGGAATTACACACAGCTTCTTGGTTCTGAAATGAGGGCCTTCAGTTTCAATGAAAATTCCAATAATTCCTGCAATAATATTGTTTTGTGTCCTACTTGGGAAGTTAGAATTATTTAAAGCCTTTATCCCTGAACTTTTTGCTTCTGTCTGTTGGATGTTCTGCCTCTAAATTACTGTCCTCCAGCCTGAAATACTCTATTTGTAGAGTTGTAGCAGTTCAGCAAATTGCTGTTTATATTAGTGCCAACTATGATTACGATGTGAAGCAAGTTACAATACTCAACCACAATGAATTCCATGGGCTGTTCTGCCAGTTGGGTGTTAGAAAATGCACTGTGGTGCAGCTGTTTGGCCTGAGCAGGGTTTGACACAATGATTTGACGTCACCTGCAAAAGATGTGTCTGTTTATAGTCTATGCTTCTGTCTTTAATTGTTCAGATGGTTTTACTCATTACTTTTTCTCCTGTTGAAAGGAAGGTCATTTAAGCAAGTTGTGTTCCATGCCTCTTTTCTTATACAGTCTGTGTGGTTTTCCTGCCTCACCACAGCTTCCAAGTTATTAATTTTTCATGGTGCTCTACCCTTGAGCTTTCTTGCACAACTTTTTCTTTCACTGTGCTTAGTAGCTGTTTAAGATAAAGCGCAAAAAGAAGGCATTGGATCATTGTTCTATAAATAAATCCTATTAATTTCCTAATAGCAGTGATTTATCAGAGCTGATTCTTTCCTTCAAGGCCTTGTTAATTCTCTTTTAATTTCTTTTTTTCTTAGTTCCTTCCTTCTTCATTTCCTTAAAGACTTTGATGGAGGATCAGATCATGCATATTGTCCTGGCAAAATTAATATATTGTTCCATTCTTAAAACCCATCCAACTCAAAATAAGGCTTATTTGCAGTTGTTTACTTTCAGCCCAATTCAGCTACTTGTTCCAGATGAACACTAAGCTTCTAGCTATTTACACTCCCCTTTTTTTTTGAGTAAAGGCACCTAGAAATTTTACCTACAACATTAATCAGATTAAGAACTTTAGTACTGACACAGGTCAGGTGTTCCAAGAATCTCAAGGATCTGTGTGTCTGGATAACACACACTTGAAATGCAATTTCTGTCTGTGACTCCTCTGGGCTGCTCTCAGAAGTCAAGTGAGATAGAACAAGATAAATGCTTAAATATCTCCAAATTAAATAAGAGGTTTTGGATGTTGGACACAAGAGGTGAGTTCCACTCAGTGTGCCTTGCAGCAGTGTAATCATTTGCAGCAGTGTTGCACGTGAGTTACAACACTGCCATGCTGATGTACTAACACCATGCAACACATACTTTAGCCAGTCATGCAAGACAAGGATAAATCAGGCTTCATCTTATCAGAAATTGGATATATCATAGCTCCTTTTGCAATGCATTCAGGGAAAAGCAGAATTGGGTTAAATATCAATATGATTGTGGCAAATTTACATGGCTAATACAGAGATAAAACACCTAACCAGCTACTTGCTGCATTTTATTCTGTGACAAGGACTTACTTACATCCACCACATTGAAAAGACACACAAAGATATCCAAAAATAATACAGCTCACTTAAGTTTGTGATGTTTCAGCCTCGAAGTAAGTGGTGAATTCTTAACCAAATTGGAAGGGAGACAGGAAATGAAAGTGAACAATACCAAAGGAGATTAGCTTTATTTTTTTCCCTTTGCTTCAGGTCTGAGGTCTAGCAAAATGAAATTTTGGAATCATCTAGGAGCTATCCAATTTAAACATAAGAGAAAGTCAGAAAGCTTCAGCTCAGTGGTCCAAAGAGAAGTGTTGGATTACCAACTCTGCGCTCGCAAAGGATGACTTCAGTTAGAGGACAGCATGAGGTGATTTATCTTCCCTGGTCTTTCAGCTTTACAAAAGTCTACCAGCCCCTTTTTTAAAAAAACTTGTACTGTAGTGAACATGTGTATATCTTACAAGGAAAAAGAAAACAACAACAAAAACAAGCAAAATACTAAAAAAATAAGTATCTTAAAGTACTTTCACACAGCCAGGCTGTGCAAAGCAGCTTTCAACAACAATACCACATGCTGCTTTTCCCCATATATTCCTGCAGTAAGTTTGAGTTGTCTAGTGAAGCATCATCTTGGGTATGGTTTTGTTGCTGAAGGTGAAAGGTGTTCTGTGAAGGAGTTAAGGAATTTCAAGAGGAGAGAGAATGATCTTCCCTAAGGCAATCAAATTTTACCTTGTGTCTGTGTAAGTACAAGCCAGGCTTCAGTCCTTCTTTCCCCTTTTGCATTTCTTACCCACAGGGTATTTGTGATGAGGATCTTGGGACCTACTTCACTCACACCTGCAGTAGTGATGAGCAGCTGTGCTCATTCAAACCTGTATTACAGGATTATGCAACAACAGTAAGTTTGGAAAATCAAGTTCTAGATGGACCCTATAAGTGGGACAAAATCTGTTTGTCTCCCATTTCTGTCTGTTCTGTAATTCCAACCTTTTATCAAGGGCATGAAATACTCTTAGTGAAGTAATGAACACTTCTGTGCTCCAAGTTTTGAAACAGCAGGATAGCTTTGCCTCCCTCCCTGGCCTGCTTCCAAAGGCAGACGGGAGCACTGCCCCAGAGGCAGCAGTGCAGGCGGGGTAACCAGGTCACAACTGCTTACTTCTCAGCATCTTGGTTCTGTGCCTCTCCTGCCGTTGCTGGAAGCAGCAGAAAATTTTGCTCAGCTGAGGCTGGAGTTTCTGCTAAGCATGTGAAAAGTAGTTTCTATTTATTTATTTTTAAAAGAAGGTTCATAAGATTATCACCTTCATGGAAGTTGACAGCAAGATCAATACTTATTTTTGGGTTGCTAATGCTTGTAAAGTTATAGTTTATATTCAGTTTGACATTTTAGGATGCGCAAAGGCTTTGTCTTTATTTTACTCCTCTGGTTTTCCTTTTAATTTCTCATGGATATTTGGAGTTTTCATACCCTGCTGCTCCCTGCCATCACTATGACTACCTCCTCTCAGCAAATCTGTTTTCCAAAGCTTATAGCCATTAGAGCATTTCACAGTACATAGGAAAGTTCCTTTGCATAAAAAGTGATTGTAGATATTATTAATTTGAACTAACACATTCTAGAACACATTTGTCCCTTTGTGGTTTTTACCTGAAGCTTTTGAACCATAGAATACTATTGACAAATTATAGGGAAAAGAGTGTTTGGAAAGGACATACTAGTTTGAGCTGTTCATCAAACAGTCCTGAAAAACACCTTTGAGTCTCACTGACTGAAGGGGAAATGATGGTATCCAGAACAGACAAGTTATTGCTGAAGTGTCATGCTTAAAAGAGTAAACTCAGCATGGGGCCTTTGGGATCCAGTTGACTACACTTAATATGTAAGGAGATCAAAGATGCAGGTTAGACATAAATAATCTCAGACTTTTTCCTGCTTTTGCACTTATAAAAGAATAAAATGTAGAATAATTATTTTAGTAACCAGACACAAGCTATTCCATCCTGTAGCTGTACACAGAGTAGTAGCAATTCCTGAATACATTGTGGATTATATCTTGGTATGTTACATATTGATTTTGAAAAATTACTGTGCTTCTCAAGAACCAGAAAAACACAGCTTCCTGTGGCACTGGCTGTGTACTGGGGTCATTCTTGGCATGGTGATGGGATGCTCCTGGAGGTATTGGCCATTTTCAGCACATGAAGCAGTGTTACTCATGAGAAGCTGTAGATTACTTTGTATGTTCTTACAGATCACAGTTGGGAACGTAACAATGTAGTAACAGAACCAGTGTCCTTTTGTGTACACAGTAAACTCAGAGCAGTGCAGGAAATGTCTACAGTGGTTGTGAGAAAAATGTTTTCATACTTCTGAATCTTTTGCCTCACAGTTCTGTTCCCTAAAGTGAACTGTGAAGAAAGAAGATAGTAGAGACAGGAAGAATTTGATCTTATAAAAAAGACACTGTTACACACTATTACAATTGTTAGCTCTTTATCTCTTGGTCTTACTTCTCTTTAGTCAAGCAGAATACAGTGTGTCATTAATAGAATCCTCATTAGCAAGTCCTTGCTAATTTCTAAAAGGCTTTATCCTAACCTTGAGCAATTTCTTTTCTACCTTGCTCTGCTTAGTTATAGCTCTCTGTTTATCATCCCCTGTGCTTCCACCTTCATGACATCTGCTTTACATCCCACAGTTTGCACATACGAGAGGTAGAATTTGCCCCTCTGCAGGAATCACTCCTCTCATGCTTCCTAAGTAGAATTACACTCAGAAAACATCACCTTTGTCAGAGAAAAGTAGTCATGTACTTTGGTGTCCTTGTCAAATTACTAATTGCAAGGTTTTAAAGTTTGAAATTGAGAGTTGCTTAACAGAAGAAGGTGACCTCCCTGTTAGCAATACCTGAATACTGATGAGCTTATTCACTTCCCCTCTAAGGCAGCTGTAGAAAGGAGAAGAGGTGGTATAGAAGAAAAAGAGAGAATAAACTTCACTATTAAAAATAAATGGGGGATGGGTTATTTTGGGGTTTTAAACAACTGCAATTTTGTCACTATGCTGAGGATGCCATTCAAAATACCCTCTAAAATCTGCAGCAACTATTAATCCTGTATAACAAACAAAACAGAATTTGTAGATGTTTAAATTACAGACCAACCCTTGCCAACTATCCACATTAAAGAATTCAGTAGCCTTACATGACATCTTGTTTACACAGGCTTTCCTGTTTGGGAGCCTTATCTTATTATTGTACCCACTGTGTAAATTGAGAAATTGTCTGTGTCAGGGCTTGTGTGTATGAAAGTTATTTCTGCACTGTGCTTGCCTGTCCTCACAAAGCACTTGGGACACTGTGATTTCTTTGAGCAGTACCTGAGTTGTAGGCACATTTCCTGAAATGGGTGTAGGGAGGGTCAGGAAGAATTCCAGTTCCTCAATCTACCCAACTGTTCTCTGGCCAGCACATCAGAGCTGGAGCTGACAGTGTCTAATTTGCCATGTTTATAGGCCCAAACAGGAAATGTGAGAAATCAGGGCTGAGGTGTGCCTTTAATGCATTGCTTTTGGTGGTGATAACAGCACATGCCTTACCTGCTGTCCAGTACTCAGAACAGTATCTTAGAAACAGCTGTGATGTCCTTGGGAAAACTCCTGGTGTGAGATCACTGACCTGGGCCTTGGGGAGAGAGGGAGCAGGCTGCAGGTGAACGGATCTGCATGACTCACTTCAGCCCTAGAGAAATGACTGTGTGTGAAATGAAGGCTTATAACGAGTACTTTTGGATTAGGAATGTTAATAATTAAAGTCCACAATGTATTTTCTAGCATAGCTCTGCAATTCAAGCTGCAAGGAGGGACTACAGTGATACCATCTTACCATAAGAATGTTAACAAGCAGAAAGTCTATGCAGATGTCTCCATGCAATGTTTGTAGCTTACCCTTGAGTGCTAATGTTCACAGATGGCTTAAAAATATGATTGGTTTGATTCTGAAAGTGCAGCTATGGAATTCTTTAAAGATAAAAATGCTGTTTAGAGATATATCAACATTATATCTCATGGGTTCATGTTTGCTATTAGTATTTCACTTCCTCACCATATGTGCCAGAGGAGGATAAAGATATTCATGCAGGTGTTAATATTTTTAACAGATCTCTCTCTCATTTTCTTCATGGCAGCTTGTACAGAAATAAATTTCATCAGTCCATAAAATGAAAACAGAGATTTTTGATAATAATCAATTTAAGGATAAATAAATTTGCCAACCAGAAGCTTCCTGTAGTCATTAGTGACTTTCTGTAATACACGAGAATTACGTGATTATCACTTTGTGATTACTTATATTGATTCATTGAAAACTGCTTTGCTCTTTTGGCATTTGAGTAAACTGACCACAGTGCCCAACCATTTGTGAAAAGCTGGTTCCTTAGAATTACTTAGTGATGCATAAAAATTTCTTAGACTTGCTGTTGTGCCAAATGCCACTGCTGGTGAAATCACTGGGGAACGTGTGCAAGGGCAGCTTTCACATGTGAAGAGTTGAGATGTCCTTTCCAGACACAGCTCAACACCAGGGCTATTATATATTGCATGACCATATTCACAGGGTCTCAAAACACACCTCCTTGTCAGGGAAAACTTTATTGGAGAGTGTACCCAGGCATGGAAATGGTATTTTATAAGATCTGATGTGGATCTGATAGTACAGCCATTTCTTACAGATTAATATGAATAGGATTTTTCCTATTGCTGTGCTGAATTTTTACCATGTCTTAAAGTGAGTGTGTCATAGAAAATAGTTGATTTTATGATATTTAGCTGTTATGTTGGTGGCCTCACCTACATCACTAACACTTGTGCAAACACTGTGGTAGACCCCCAAAACTTTTGGTATATGCCTTGGCATATTGCTAAGCTTACAATGGATTTGATCCTCAGTGGGGGTGGTAGGTGGAGAAGGCTGAAATTCACCCTGGGGCTTCCAGCAGGGTGACTAAGGAGGAGTGCTGTGCAAGGTATTGCCACTTCAGCCAAGGTTTAGGTTTAACCTTTCCTGTGACACTCCCGACTCATCACACTGAATCCAGCAGTGGTTTCATCCAGGAGCTGAACAACAGGCTGCTCAAAGGCCCCTGCATCCGGGGTGGAGTGGACATCTGAGCTGTGAGACCAGTTTGTCCAAGGTCTGTGATTTCAGTGTCTGCAATTATTCACTGGCATCATCCCAACTTGCTTTTTAGCACCAGGACTTGTGTGCTGTTTGAAAAAGACTTTTCCTCTGTAATTTGTTCTTCTAGTGGACTGAACTTAGTAACATTGCTATATACTCATGTTAGGCAAACCAGGAAATTCATATCAAGTACCACTTAGTGTATTTGCATTTGAAAGAGGCAAGCATTATGATAATTAAATGCATGTGCAGTAGTGAAATAATTCCTTGGCTTTTTGCATAAAAAGTCTCCAAATTAAGAGAAGTGTCACTTGGGGATGCAATGTTCAATACATTTCCAGCAGCTGATCCATGCTGGGAGAGTTGCTGATACCTGTGAGATATGCTGCTTATACACAACATTAATTCCAAAATATGCAAACATCAAATATACTGAATAATATTCATGAGTTGATTGCATGTTGTGTGCTCAGTAGTAGCTGAACTTGTAGTAACAGTGTTCTTTATTTGATTCAAGCTTTTCCATTGTGTGCAGGAAGGAAGTGTACAATCCACATCAAAATAAACTTCACTGCAATAGTTTAGAGGAAGTACACGTGCTTGAATATGTATGCACACACTGCGTAATACACAATGTACTGCACTTTTGAGTCACATATCCCACTGAACAATAGCATTGTGACAGACCATTGTAGCCATCATTCCTGGTAATCTTATGGTGAGTGCATACACAGCACATTTGAAGCCTAAGGTATGAATCTTTACAGAGCAGAAAAGCAGATTATTTTCAGTCCCATTCTCTGTGACGAAAAAGTGACGAATGAGAGCATTTTTTGTCTCAGAACTTCTAATTTTGATAAGAAAGGGCAACAAATATTCCTGAGGCACTGAAAGAATCAAATTACAGATTTCCATTAGAAATGCATTAGTTTTCTGTAAATGAGCCTTTTTTTTCAAGTTGTTTTTGGGCTTTTTTTAATAATCTGGTCCCAAAGACAATGATATTTACCAGTACATTTCACTGTTAAACTTTCATTTGTATTCAAAGGTGCACCTATCACTTGCTAAAACAGAAAAACACACATACCATCACATGTATCATTGTCATAGTGGTTCCCACATCCAAGTGAGTTCATGTTGACTATTTTAAATATTGCTACACTTATCATCAGCTTACCCGTCTGTTAATGTTTAAGACGGCATAGTTACAGTCTTTTAGTTGTTTTAAAATCTTCTTGTGAGCTACTTTATTATACATCTTTGATAATCTTACAGTTGAGGATTGGGAAGCATATGTGTAGTTAACAGTGAATTTATTTTGTACAGGAATACTGTCAATAAATCTCTTATTTCTAAATCTCTCAATTAAAGACAGAAACTATGAAAAATTGCTGTGCTTTTACTAAAGCTAGTTTTTTATGAAACTTTAAGTGTTATGGGAGCTTTTTTTTAATGTAACTTTTCATACATTGGCGACTCCCTCGCTCGGCAGAGTGCGCACCCGCAGTCTGCCTGCTGGAGATCGAGGTCACCCGAAACACTGAACGTTTCTTTAAAGACCAAGCAGAGTGTAACTGATTCACAAATAGGATTGAAGTACTCAGCTTCTCTCAATACTAAACCTTGATTTCTTCATTCCCCCATGTTATTTCCACGGGAAAGAAATAACGTTGAGAATGCCACTGACATTCCCTTTCCGCGGGAGCTGCAGCGGGTGCTGAGACTCATGCAAGAACAAACGCGGGCAGGAACCGCAGGAGCAACGCTGCGCGCTGAACAATCCCGCACAGTGTGTGTGCTGGATCCCGCTCCGGCCGGGCCGAGCCCCCACTCTTGCCGGGCCGAGCTCTCCGCACCGTGGGGCCGCCGCTCTGGCCGGGCCGAGCTCCCCGCATCGCAGAGCCGCTCGCTCGCGGGGCCGCGGCGCCCCCGCGCGGGGAAGGGGAAGAAGGGGAAGGGCCGCTCCCTGCGCGGTTCAGGCTCCGGCGATGGCTCGAAACGCCGCCCCCGGGCCGCCTCTGGACGGCCCCGCCGCCTGGGTGGGACATGGCGGCGGCCTGGCTCTGCCGCTGCCTTTTCCTGTCCCTATCCCTGTCCCTGCTGCGGCTGGCCCGTGATGCCTTCGCGGCCGGCCCGGCGGCGGCGGGACCCGGAGCTGGGCGCGGGCCCGGGGGTTCGTTCTGGCGGCGGGAGCTGGGCTGGGGGGAGCGGCCGGCGGGGCTCGGGGTGTCCAGAGGGGCTCAGTGTGTCCCCGAAGGTCTCGGTGTGTCCCGAGTGGCTCAGGGTGTCCCCCGAGGGCTCGGTGTCTCCCTGGGGAGGCTGCGGCTTCACTCGCCGGCGGCGAGCGGGTCGTGCGCANAGCTGCAGCGGGTGCTGAGACTCATGCAAGAACAAACGCGGGCAGGAACCGCAGGAGCAACGCTGCGCGCTGAACAATCCCGCACAGTGTGTGTGCTGGATCCCGCTCCGGCCGGGCCGAGCCCCCACTCTTGCCGGGCCGAGCTCTCCGCACCGTGGGGCCGCCGCTCTGGCCGGGCCGAGCTCCCCGCATCGCAGAGCCGCTCGCTCGCGGGGCCGCGGCGCCCCCGCGCGGGGAAGGGGAAGAAGGGGAAGGGCCGCTCCCTGCGCGGTTCAGGCTCCGGCGATGGCTCGAAACGCCGCCCCCGGGCCGCCTCTGGACGGCCCCGCCGCCTGGGTGGGACATGGCGGCGGCCTGGCTCTGCCGCTGCCTTTTCCTGTCCCTATCCCTGTCCCTGCTGCGGCTGGCCCGTGATGCCTTCGCGGCCGGCCCGGCGGCGGCGGGACCCGGAGCTGGGCGCGGGCCCGGGGGTTCGTTCTGGCGGCGGGAGCTGGGCTGGGGGGAGCGGCCGGCGGGGCTCGGGGTGTCCAGAGGGGCTCAGTGTGTCCCCGAAGGTCTCGGTGTGTCCCCGAAGGTCTCGGTGTGTCCCGAGTGGCTCAGGGTGTCCCCCGAGGGCTCGGTGTCTCCCTGGGGAGGCTGCGGCTTCACTCGCCGGCGGCGAGCGGGTCGTGCGCACGCCGAGCCCCCCAGTCCTGTCCGCCGCCTTGAGAGGACTTTTTAAAAAGACTTGTGTAATCAATTGAAGAAAGATAGTTTATTCTAGAGCAGAATTATACAGGACTACAGTGTTGTTTACCTATTGTTTAACACTCTTCTCAATTCGATAGTAGGTGGACCTATAAAATATCTCTTTATTTTGCGCCACCCTACTTTAGCCAGCTGCAAGGAAATGTTGTCTGTAGCAGCTGGAGAAATTAGCATGGGCGCAAGCAGTGGAGTAGGAAGGGAAACGAAACCCACTATGTTTCTGTCTAGGCCAAATAAGAATTTATGTCATTGAAGAATTAATCCCATTGTTTACATTCCCTTACAGAGATATTCTTGCTCATTTTATTAATTTTATTTTTGTCCTCAAATGTGTTTAAGGGTTAAAAACTGATAAATTGGCATAAAGTAGCCTCTCAGGTTAATCTATTGGTTGGAGCTCAAGTTAATTTATTTCTAATTCTGTTCCTTCATAGATGGCATGAATGTTTTGTTTATAATTGTGGATGATCTGCGTCCTGTGTTGGGCTGTTATGGAGATAAGCTTGTGAAATCTCCCAACATTGATCAACTTGCTTCCCAAAGTATGGTGTTCAGCAATGCGTATGCCCAGGTGAGATAAATGACTTGAACATGTTTTCTCTGTGCAAAATAATGACTGGTTTTATCACGGTAGGTGTTAGGCAGGTCAGTGGAAAAAACAAGTATTTATTAACTTGAAGTTTTTTCAGTAGAAAATAAATTATTGGGCTGAACTGTGGTGTGCGAACCTGTCTTTACTAAGGTGAGAAAAATGAAAACAGGGCATTTAAATTATGGTATTTGTGTAGCCCTTGGAGGAGTAGATTGCCACTCAAGCATTTTCACTGTTAGCATCCAAGTGCTGCTTAAAAATACCATTTTACTAAATTAAAATTCTCTTTTTCTACTGCTTATAAAAGATTATGTTTTGCTTTTTAACCTATTGAGGGAATAAACTCTACAGACTGCTATAAAGGGGCAGTTTGTGTGGTAAGCATCACTCTAAAATAGAGGAAATGTCACTAATTGAACTTCGCCTGAATACTCTTCATAGGATGTCTAAATTACCAAGTTCCTCTCTGCTGAGAAAGTAGAAGTGTGGGTCTAGTTCCATGTAGGGAATAGGACTTCAAAGCAGTAACTCCTGGGTTTTCTCAGTCTGAAGCAGATTGGTCAGACCATTGGACCATAACCCAGACCTTCTGTGTTTATCCTTTCTTTATTCTTAAAACAGTCCAGATCAGCTAGACTTTTGGCTTTTATTAGCACAGTCAGCCTGCCACTGCTGCTTAATTCTGTGTGATGTGAGCAACCAGATTTCAAAAACACTGCCTTTATGGAACTTGACTTGCTTTTTTAAAAGCTTGGAGTTTGGAATTTATATACTTAATAAGGATACTGTTTATTCCAGGCTGAAGTGATATGAAACTCATTCCCTGTGATTCCCAGGTTTTGAGATGGTTATGGCCCAGCTATTGATGCCTTGAGAGCCTACCTAGAACAGAGGCTAGACAGTCTTAAAGGCATAAAGTAGGGATTTATTGAAAGGCTTTCAAAGGATACACCTTGGGCAGTACAAGAGCCCAGCCATGATTCCACACAAGATGAGTAACGGGTCATACATTTTCACACTTTTATAAGTTTTGGTCCATTTAGATATTGGGGTTAATTGTACAATTACAGCTTCAGGTTATGAAGTCCCATCCTCCCAGTTTGCTCTCCTCAATTCCATTGTTTACACTTTTTGGGCCTGAAGCTGCAACGGCGTCCTTGGTTCTCAGGCTGGAAAAGGATTATTTTGTCTAACTAAACTATGAGGAGAACTTGCTAACACTTTATATGAAGTCCAGAGTTATAAACTAACGCAGTACAGAATCTGGAAAATGTGAGAGCTAAAACTTAAGGCATCGCTGTGCCCAAGTTAGTTTGTATATGTGTTTTGATTTTTGTTCAAATTTCTCTCCTTGGCTGTCTCCTCAGCAAGCTGTGTGTGCTCCTAGCAGAGTGTCCTTTCTCACTGGCCGCAGGCCTGACACCACCCGGCTCTATGATTTCTACTCCTACTGGAGAGTTCATGCAGGAAACTATTCCACCATGCCCCAGTATTTCAAGGAAAATGGCTACATGACCCTATCTGTGGGGAAAGTTTTTCATCCTGGTATGGTTTGAATTGTCATTTGCTTAACACAGAAATGCTTGATGTGTCTAATCTCACAAATTTACATAAGTATTGATGTGTGATTCTTGTCTATATTAAGAACTGAAATCATAATCATATATCAGATTTTACAGTGGTTGTCATTAAGTCTTGAAGAATTAGAGATTAATGTATTAGATGATTTTTATCTAATGGATGTTTTCACATCTTGTCTGGGAATTGTGGGAATAAATGTCTAACATTCTACAAATTCATCTGGAAGTTAGGTATCTGCTGAAGATGAAATTACTTGTTGGCTTAGTTCTGCATGTACATGTTTCCTAATGGGCTGTGAGTCTGGATCAGGACATGTGGAATGTACGACTAATGCTTCAAGTTCAGTAGGAAATTAATTCACCAGTTAAAAAGCAGTAACACTACTGAGTTGAAAAATATTGTAATACTGATCCTCTTTTTGGCAGTTCCTTATCCTAGAACTAAGCTTGTGTGGCTATTTTCAGTATGTGTTTCATTTTATAGTAAAGCTAATCAAGGATGTGCAGGAAGACTCTTATTAATCCTGGGTGGTTTCGGTTAGGTTTTTTGGGTTTTTTTGTGTGTTTTTTTTTTGTGTTTTTTTTTTTTTTTTTTTTTTTTTTTTTTTTTTTTTTTTTTTGTTGGTGTTTCCTGAAATGAGGCTCTTCAGCAGGCTTGAGTCTCCCTCAGTAGTAAAAAGTGTATTTCAAGGAAAATACCTGTCTTAAACTTTTTGACTTTGATTTCTTGGTTATCTTTCCCTCAAGTGTCAAATATTTATTTCAAAATGTTTCTTCATTTAGCATATTTGAAAAAAAACAGTTGAACACAAGTTAAACTTGTGTCTGAGCTCTTCCTAGGTCAACGAACTATTAGAGCAGTTTTAAATCTATCCATTTTAGGGGTTTCATCTAATTACAGTGACGACTATCCCTACAGCTGGTCCATTCCACCCTTTCATCCTTCAACTGAAAAGCATGAGAATGATAAGGTAAGTGTGATTTTTGGCACTTGAACAGAGAGGGCTGTTCAGGATGGAACCAAGTTCTTTGTATCAAGGACAGGCTGTGCTCTCTGGGTTTTGAGGCTGTACCCTTGTGCAGGAAAACAGCTAACCCCTTTGTTTCTGTGCTTTCCAAAAGAAGGCCTAGATTATCAGATGTGTGTCTTGTTAATCAATGTGCCCATCCTGCAGATGTTTTAGGTATTTCTAAATTAGTATTTGGATACTTCAGTTACTGAGGTATAAGCAAGAATGATCCTTATTTGTGTCTAGGTCATGAATTCCTTTAGCTGAAAAGTGTGGTTGTCAACTTGCACCTGCAACTGATCTGGCTTTGTTTTATTAGTGACAAAACATTGTCAGTAGTCTTGGTAAACATAATGTGTGATAAAGAGCTCAGGACTGAGTGAGCAGGGGCCATAATTAAAATAATGTTAAATAATCTGAAACTTTATAATCTGATCCAGCTTTCTAGAATGTTTGTTAATATTAAGTGTGACACAAAAGAATCTGGTTTATCTTTATGCAAACATTACATTAGCATTGTGTGTTGGAGTCTGTGCGCTGCCCAGCAGGAGCTGCAGTCCTGAGGGTGCAGACAGCCTTGGCAGTGCTTTGGTCTTGGGTTTGCTGCTGGAGAAAGACTGGTTTTAGCAACAGCAACATTTGCATCCATGATGTAAAGAGAAGTATGTTCATTTAGCAGCCCTCCCAAACACCCTGCTGAGGCCACCTTTCCCTGGCCACTGTTCAGTCTAATTTATCTCTCTTCACTGATTACACATCAGCCACTGCTGGCATTTGCTCAGAAACTAAGTCAGTAGCTTCCAGGCAGCTTTCTATGAACTCTTGGGATCAGAAGGAATTAAAATGTATGTATAAATAGGATAACCAAATGCTGCTGCTTCTCCATTACATCAGAGATTCTATTCATCATAGAAGCTGTGGGCTTTTGACCCATGTGACTACATTTAATCTTCTACCCAGCTTTAGAGAGGATTTCTGCATTTTTGTAGGCATGGAAGTTTTCTTGTGTCGGTAGAAACAAATTGATTTTCAAGTTACAGAACAGAGGATTCTGTCTTTGTATTTAACAGAACTTACTGAACTAATTTTTTTTTTTCATGAAGACTTGTAGGGGAAAAGATGGAAAACTTTATGCAAACTTGGTGTGCCCAGTGGATGTGAGAGAAATGCCTGAAGGGACTCTGCCTGATATTCAGAGCACTGAGGAGGCCATACACTTACTGAACATCATGAAAACCAACAGGCAAAAATTCTTCCTGGCTGTTGGCTACCACAAGCCACATATCCCACTGAGGTACCCACAGGTGAGGAGACTGGAACCTGCAGGAAAGGGAACTTAGATGAATGTTGCTTTTGTTTTTAAAAGCTGTTCCCACAAATTAATATTGTTTCAAACTCTGGTGAAAGGGGAATGAAGCCTTGTAAACTGTAACATTAAAGGGTCCTGAAAGGGAAGATGGTTTCTCTTTAGACACAAAATTCACAGTGTATGTTGGAGTTGAGGACAGCCTTTATGTGTTTTCTGTTGTGAAGGAATTTCTCAAGTTGTACCCCTTGGAAAATATCACATTGGCCCCAGATCCCTGGGTGCCTAAGAAACTACCTTCTGTGGCATACAACCCCTGGATGGATATCAGACAGAGGGATGATGTGGCAGCATTAAATGTTAGTTTCCCTTACGGAGCACTTCCAGATGATTTCCAGGTAAGCTGTCAACCCAGGCCTTCACTTGTTCAAATGCAAGGGAGGAGTCAGCTGCTCTTGGATGCTCCCAGTTACTCAGCAACTGACCACTTGCAATTATGAATTCCCTGCGTTGTGTACTGTCACCTCTAGCTCTGTAGGCAAACCTTCACAGTCACTGCCGTCAGTTTGCATGTGAGGGAGTGTATGTAGCAGCTACCAATGCTGTGTTTGTGTTCATTATCTGAGTCTGTTTATCTGTTTCAAGCCAGCACCCAGTGTATCTTCTTTTGCAAGATTTTCCTTGCCTCTCCAGTGCTTATGCCAAAATTAGGTGCTCTGGCTAGACCAAGAGAGGCAGAATGGATTGGTTTGCAGTGTTTTGCTTGAAAGCACTTCTGGGAGGTGGAATTTTCTAACTGCCCCCTCCCAGTTAACCTTTTCTGGGACATTAATTGGGCTACAGACAATTAAAATTAAAGCTTTACAAATAGAGTCATTTAGTTCTTTTACACAGCCACCCCCTGGTTCTGCTCTACGTGTCTGGGGAGGAACTTTTTTTCTCTTCTGTTTCTTACCTTGCAGCGGCAGATTCGTCAGAGTTATTATGCAGCAGTTTCTTACCTGGATGTGCAGATTGGCCTGCTTCTGAATGCTTTGGATAATGCAGGACTCTCAAATAACACAATAGTAGTTTTTACTGCTGATCATGGTAAGCATTTAAATCTTTCTCAAGCTTACTGTTAAAAACTTCATTAGGCAACTCAGTGCTGGCATATTAATCCAGTGCGTGTTTCTGTCATGTCAGGCAGAGCTGTCATACCTTGTGCCTCTCTGGCTTGTCTGGGCCAGAATGAGGGGACTGGCACTGGCTTCTGTGGCTGCACAGTTCTGTCCCCACAGACACTTGAATCAGGTTGAGGATTTGGTGAGGGATGAGGCTTCCTGCCAGGACACAGGGCTCAGCTTGCTGTATTCCCACCCTCTCCCCAAGGAGAGACTCTTGCTGGGAGCTGTGCTCTATAAGTACAGGCGCCACTTCTCCCCCCTTAGCATTTGTAGAAAGCCATCTGGTACAGTGGGTAACAGGCTTTCTCATTAACTGCTCAAGTGTGTTTTCTTACACTTGTCATTGCTGCTTGCAGAGCATCTAAACTGATAAGGGTATGGTTCCCTCTCATGACTGAGATCCTGCACACTCTGGAAACTGGTGGTAAAAAACTTAAATGAACTGTGGAACGAATACCTCAAGCATTAAATGCTTGTTTCAGTACTCTAATATTCATTAAAATAACCCTGTCATGATCCATTTAATTGTGGGATAGCTTGGCTGATTTAAACCAGTTAGGATGTGAATTAACTACATCAATTTAAAGTCATATATATATATATATATATA